>CM022704.1:51982356-52037921 GCA_012295165.1 Asparagus setaceus | reverse complement strand
TGAAAAAGCGAAGCCTCGTATTCAACATCGTAGCATTAAGTCTAAAGAGTCTCATTCTTTTAACTGGCGTCGCGTCGCGGAGCGGATCGAGATAATCCGCGCGCTAGTCCAACTCAAGCGGTAGTTGGTAAAGGCTAATCAAATCCGTTGAAATTTGGGGTTGACCAATAACCTAAAGTCGGCGCTAACCGCGTCGCGGTTTAATCTTTTCCGATTGAAGAAGACACCGGAGTTGATTACGGGTATTTTATCGAAACCTAAGAAGGGATGAAGTCGGCGCTAACTGCAGCGTCGCGGTTTGAGTCTTTCTCCGATTGAAGAAGACACGAGTTGATTAAGGGTATTTCATCAAGCCTAAGAAGGATAAGCCAGCGCCTCACCCGTTGCGGTTTAGTCTTTCGATTGAAGAAGACACGAGTTGATTACGGGGTATTTCATCCGAGAAGCCTAAGAAGGGATTAAGCCAGCGCCTCCTGCAGCGTTGGGTGATCTCTTGCGGTAAAAGAGTACCGAGCCTATGTATTCAAGATCATAGCAACAAGTCTAGAAGAGTTTCATTCTTTTAGCACGTCGCGTGTGAGCGGATCGAGATAATCCGCTAGCCAACTCAAGCGGTAGTTGGTAAAGGCTAATCAAATCCGTTGGCCGAGGGTTTGCCAAAATCCTATAAGTATTATGGTTAATTATTTACGAAATAAAGAATCATAATAAAGCATAAAAGAGAAAAGAACATATTTTATTAATAAAGGCGAGATTACAAATCCTTAAACATCAAATTTATGGGAACAAATTTGTTGTTTTAATTCGGATACTTTATGGTGAAAAGCTTCTTTGAAGTTCGGCTTGAAGCCATTACGAAGGACTCCTCGCTGCTATTAAGGGCCAGCGGTCTCCTTCTCGATGCCAGACCGACTTCCCGAGAGTTCGAACTTCTCGGACATGACCGCAAGAGTCTCTTCCTTGTTGGCCTTCGTCAGCTTCAAGATGATCAGACTCTCCCTCGCTGAAGTTCTGTTCGAGCTTTACTATCACCAACTTCTCGGCGGCGAAAAATGACCCACGGAAGGCGAAGCTTAGCGGCGATCTCAAATGATACACTGTCTGGCTGCATCTGAACTTCAAGTCCGGTAATAGAGAGCATCCATGAAGGCTGTCAGGTGACCCATCTCTGTCTCTATATGGGAGGACAGCCTCAAAATCTTGTGACTTTGGAGCTTAACCTCCAAATGGTCGAGATCATCTGCAATAGCCGGGCCAAGTCTAAATAACCATCTCTGTATCGTGGTTACCTAGGATCGAGGAATGGTGGGCGGGCGGAGCTGATGCAGAAGTGTGTCTATCATTATGGCTAAATAGGAAAAGAATAGGCAATTTCCACCGAATAATAAGAGGATGAGTCGTTCGGACATCAAAGCTCTCACTAAGTCATGAAGAGTCATTTTAGACCTGAAAAGGAAGAAAAGGGTTAAAACTCCCAAAACCAAAGAATCAACATGAGTATCGGCGGTGGAAGGGTTCATACATGCGAGGCAAATCCTTGCCCTAATGAAACCGGCCGAAACAAGGCGGTCGGTGGCGCATCGGCAGTCTCGGTCGGTATTTCAACACCTTGCGTCCGACATATCGGCGGTTCGCGAGTGACTCACGGAAGAATAGCGACCTCAATGTCACGGGGCGAGTCACATTATCAAGCGGGGAGACATTTTCAATCATAGGCGTACTAGTTAAAGCCGAATAGTCCTATGATTATCGGAAGAGGATTTATACCTTCAAAGGAATTATCGATATCCTAGAATTCCTAACTTCGGGCTCAATATCGCGGGAAAGCGTCTGGGGGTAAATCCATCAAATCCTCGAAATCCTCCATCGAAAAGGCGACATAAAATGACATAGATGAGAATTGCGAGAGAAACAAGCTTCGTGTCTTTGCAAGTTCTTTGTCGGATAGGAGAATTACCGATATTAGATGTACGGGTTTTCCAACCCGGGTCCTATGTTAGTATTTTGAGTTCTTACGCCATAGCTCAGTACTTGCTCCACAAAAGGACTCGGCGAAGTCGAGAGGAAAATCAAAATTGAAGCGTCGCCACCAAATTCTCTGCCAGGAGAGTCGTAAGATTCATAAAGAACCGAATAATCGAGAAAGACTATGGGTCGATCAAACATTACCCTTATCAGCGGCGAGTCTTCACTTGTCGAATCAAGATAATGTCGGAAGCGGTGAGATCGTGAACCCGGCCTCTTTGGCAAAGGAGCTCCATTCGCGGAGTTTGTCCCCATTGCAGGGCGGACCGCCTCTCATGCAGTATGAAAAGGATAAATCAGATTGACTAGGATATCATAGGAAGGAATAATAAGAATAGAGGAGAGTACGAGCTCTCTTCATGAGTTACAATTTCCTCTGTCATCTCTGAAGTATCGATCAGCGGAACTAAAAATCTCCCCATCGGGCACAATGCGATTCTGAGTCTGTGGCGACTTCTTCTTAATGCGGCGGCCTCTGACGACTGAGTATCGGCCGGAAGCCTCTTGACCTTGATCGTCAAGAGACTTCACGCGAGCGAGCTCCTTGGCGGTCAAAAGCCAGGCTGCGATATGATATGTCAACTCCGGTTTACGATCGGTACAGGAGGCTAAATTGGCGTCCGTACAACCGCTATACTCCACGTACATGGGAGACCATCGATCAAACGCTGCGAGTCAGGAGCTCGGTTCGGGTTCTAACG
Organism: Asparagus setaceus; assembly: GCA_012295165.1. Taxonomy (NCBI): domain Eukaryota; kingdom Viridiplantae; phylum Streptophyta; class Magnoliopsida; order Asparagales; family Asparagaceae; genus Asparagus; species Asparagus setaceus. Next base: position 52,035,195 of record CM022704.1, on the reverse strand, counting down.
TAAAGGCAGTGCATTAGCGGAGCGAAGGCGAAGAAATAAGGCTCAATATAGCATTGTTTCTCCTTTCGGAAATAAGATAACGGGTGGGATGTTGGTCAACCAATTAAAGCGACCAGCGTCAAGTAAAGTCGGTTCATTTTGTGTCTCTCCTCATCGATCAAAGACTCCCGTCTTGTCGGAGAACCGAGAAAACACCTAGAAGACCAACCCTTGTGGTTTTCGCGGTACATACATGCTTGCCAAAAATCCGCCCTTGCCATTTGCATTCCTCTAGGGATTGGAGAAAAGGGACAGATGGATCACGCAAACTTTGGCTGTCATCATATCGGGGACGATGAAGAACAAACGAGGCCATCAAATAGGTATCTGGGAGTTCAACCTTGACATGAGGGATCTCATCGGCCGGTTTGTTTTCCTCCGAGTAAAAGGCGTGGCTATTGTGAAGTCCCGATGAGCGTTAGCCACCATCACTGGAAGAAGAGACAACTCCTTTTTATGAGGCGAATGAGCTGCGGGATAAAGCACCTCTAGCGGCAAAGCGTCGCTGGTGACCATCACACATTTCTTCAACCGGATGGCGAGGGCTAAAGTCATCGGCGGATGGGTTTCTTGCATGCCATAAAAGGTCGAGAATTTGGTCCCTATTTGGAAAACCGTACTCCGTGCTACTTTCGGGGGATAAGACTTAGTGCGGACTTTTCGATCAACTCATTAACCTCTCGAAGGGTAGAAGGAGCCAGACTCACAAATGCTCATCGGAATCGTCCTCGGATGTTTGAACAAATAATTGGCTGGCCTTGGTGATAATTGACTTCCTTTTTCGGCGGCTCTATCGTGATAGGGCAATGTGATAATGGCGTGAGGTCCCAGAGTGTCATAGCGGTCGAGCGAGTATCCTTGATCGACCCAATTCGGGCGAAGGAAGTATTCGATCGACATCCTTCCATAGGTAAGCAGAGACCCGATGCATCGGTAAAGCCAATCCTAGTTAAGCCATGCACGGTTAAGAAGGTGTTGAATCGGGATCATAGAGCTCGGATAAGCGAAAGAAGTGGTTGATACTTGATGGGAGCCCATACATGGTGGCGCGGCTGCGGCATATAAACCACGGGCACGAAGTTCCTCGCCCCATCGGCCAAGCGTGACTAGTCAAAGCGAGTCCACAAAGCTTATCTGAGAATGAACCCGGCGAAGAATCTATGACCAGATGCCGGCATCTCCCGTCCCAACGGGGAAAGTTCTTCAAAGTCCGACCAATGACGAAATGCTCCGTCCGCGAAGTCCATAATTACGAGTGCGATCGATAACTTCGGCCCTGAGTGAACCGGAACCGGCCGATGGGTGATAAACCCGCAATGAATCTTTGTCACACTCCTGTCGGTACGCATCTTCCGTGCTACGCCCTGTTGTAACTTCGGTTAAGCGAAGGCGGGGAATCCAAGGGAGATATAAGAATCCACCATCATCCTTGTGCGCCATTGCTCACTCTCAATAAAAGCCGTATCCGGGTCATCAGGAATCGCCAAACAAATAGTCCGTCTTGCCCAAAGGTGAGAAGAACCAATAATCTTCGAGTGGCGTCCGTCATCGTGACCTCAACACCGCGAGGACCTCCTCCAAGTACTAAGCGGGTCACCTCCTGGCGTATCCGATCTAAAGCTGGGCGAAATAAGAATAGTAGGGTCATCGAGAGGAGAGTGGTCACCCACCGTCCGTCAAGCGCATGCGAAGAAGCGCACGAGGATACTCAACGAAAGATGAAATCAAAGTAGTGAGAACCCAACAAAAATTATATATAAAGCGTTGAATTCATTTCCACGAAATTTGTGAGATAGAGTCCGCGGCCTTATAGCGGGAAAGATGCGAACACTCTGATTGATGGATAATATACCCGTCACATAAAATGATGATGTATTCTATCCATCGACCGTGATGCGTCATGGAATCGCTCCCGTCGTGCTTAGAATATAAGCGTCAATCCTCACGAAGGAGGAATCAAGGCTATATGGCGTCGATTCTCATGAAGGAGAGATCAAGACCATCTGGCGTCGTTCCCCGAAGAGGAATCAAGGCCATGCAATTTATAAATACAAGTTGTGAATGAGCAATTTAACATGAAAATCTCACCAGACAAGCGATGGCGGCCGTCATCGCGAGGCGAATAGGCGATCGGCTCCTCGGGCGCGTGATCTTCCGGCGACATGGAATGCAAAAACACGGCCGAAAAGTCAAATACACAATTGAAAATCAACAAATAAAGTGTCAAAAAGACCCGGACACCAATGGGCTACACCGTCCGGCGGCGAGCAAACCGAGCGCCATAACACACGGCCACGGGCGCCCGGCCTTATGCCGAAACATGGCATGGCCTTGGCCATGGCGCCGCCGCCACCCAGCGGCCTATTTGTGGCTGACAGTAGCCAACCCAGGCTGTGGCGCCAACCCGGCGCCAGCTTATGGCCTCTCCAGCCTCAAAGCGTGGCGCCCGGTACGCCCAGCCGCAGCCGCCCGGCTCCATCGCCCTCGTTCTCCTCTCCTCATGTCCATCACACCGCGCACAAAAGAGAAAGAAAAAGAGGCGTGTAAAATACTCAAGCATATACCTCGTTGTTTGAGAGAGATAAGGCGCTGAGAGATGAGGCGAAACAAAACAAAAGAGCCAAAGGGGGAGCCTAGGTCGAGAGAAAGGAGGGATTATGGGTATTTATAACAACCCCATATGAACCCAATCCCCTTTGAATGAGGAGTCCTAATTGGCTGGATAGGAATTCTAATTGGAGCCCAATTGGATATCTAAAAGGAATCCAAATCAACTCAATAATTTACCCATCCTCTTTCCTAAATATTTGGAAAGATTTTGGAGATGTTACGGCTCAATGTTACCGTATTCTCCTTCTAATTCTCAACTAGGATTACTAGTATAAACTATTTCCTAATTTGTCGAAGTTCGGAAGAATATTTTCACAAAAATATTCTTAGGATAACTTCGATCGTCTGGATTATATCGGCGTCGATCAGCCTAATCCTACTCCATCTAGGATTATGAGTATAAACTATTTCCTAATTTGTCGAGAAGTCGGGAAGAATATTTTCACAAAAATATTCTTAGGATAACTTCGATCGTCATGCGATTATATCGGCGTCGATCAGCGATACGCCTAATCCTACTCCAACTAGGATTATGAGTATAAACTATTTCCTAATTTGTCGAGAGGTTCCGGAAGAATATTTTCACAAAAATATTCTTAGGATAACTTCGATCGTCGCGGATTATATCGGCGTCGATCAAGCGTTAAGCCTAATCCTACTCCAAATAGGATTCAGTATAAAGCGTTTCCTAATTCTTAGCGAGAAGTTCACGGAAAATATTGCCATATTTTTAAGGATAACTCGATAACCATCAATTTCCTCCCGCTGTGGAACCTCAAAGAGGGATAAATTGAGGAATTTTGACAAGGCTTATATTGACGCCGGACAACGCGTTCTTCCTTGAAAGGACTCCTCCCACTGTATCAATGCCGACTCGTGCACCGGGAGGCCCCTCGGTTAAAAGTTTGGAATTGGAATAAAATCCCAAGAAGAGGATAATCGTACTCCAATAAGGAGTAACATAGTAACAATGCCAACCAATGCGTCGTCGCCGAATGATTTACTGGTCAACGGTTCGGATCCACGTAAGATCGCACGCCGGTCAACGCGTTGCACTCGCCGAAATAAGGCTAAAACCCATATAGTTTGGCGCTAATGAGCGTATCGCGTGAAAGGATTTCCCGATCAGCGGAAGTCTCGATGGTCAAAGCGGATGACAATTCACCAACGAGTCAACAGCAAGAGAATTTAATCAGCTCGATTCGAAATTCGACAACGGTCAAGCAATAAATGCGGCGTAACACCGGGTATCCTCTGGCTTGGAGAACACGAGAGGATTGGAGGAATCAAATCTGGAGCTAATCTCAAAAGAATTTATCCACCGACTTCGGTCAAGATCTCGACAGTGGACAAAAATGCGATCACGTAGTACTTTCGGCAATCCTACAAAGCACTGGAAAGAATGAAAGGTGGAGATCAAGCGCTAAAGTCATTCACAAGTCCCATCACGCCGATTGAAGGGTGAAGGGCTTATCATATCAAAAGCCCGACTGCCAAAGAATGCGGTGAGGCGCTGGAGAATATCTGTAAGCGATAAAGCGCTTATCGGTGCGAGAGCAAGACTTCGTGGCGGTGGGTTGACAGGCGATCCATTCGACAAACCGGCCGCGCCAAAGCGTGAAGCAAGTCGGCGAGCATGTGAGTCGGCGAGCTACGTGTTATGGAATGAATCAACAAGCAAAGCGGCCGAGATCGTCGGATTGAGCGTCAACGAGATCGGTTTGAACGACCAATCGTCCGCTTGAACCGTTGGCGGGATGAAACAAATCAAGTGAATCGAGTTGGACTTATGGCGACAATGACAAGATCGAGACAAAATGTGGCGGAAAAGTCAAAACAACCAAGAAAGGGCGGCGTTGGTAAACCGGACACCGTTTGGTGTCGGAAGGCGGACACAAAGGTGTCGACCGATATGGACACCAAATGGTGTCGACAAACATACCCCCTCTTGATTATTTGCCTATAAATAGGTGAGGGTCTTCATTTTCAAGGGTTGGATTTTCGATATTTTTGAGAGAGCTCGCGAGATCTCTGACCGTCGGCGTTTCGAGCCTTTGCGGAAACACGAGTTGATGGGCGTCGGATCTACGATGTGAGTAAACAAATCGGGTCGGGACTACTGATCACCCTTTGGGGATAGCGTTGTGATTTCTCCTAGTAGATCTCGCCCGCTCGGCGATCCTCTCCTTCGTGAGTGCGATCCCATGGCGATCCTCTCCTTCGTGAGTCACGATCCCCTTAAACCGTTTCCTTCGTGAAGCGAGCCCCTCGTCTGTAGTTCGAATCCGGTTTCTACCGGGGATCCGAATTCTGTGATGGTCCACGGACGAATAAAAGTCCGACACGGGCAAAGAACCCATAGCGAGGATCGGGAAAATAGAGATCCTCGTGTTTGTTCATCTGAGGAAGAAGTTGTAAGTTCCGTTTTCATTTATGCGCCTTAAAATAAAAGGCATTTTCTTTTGAATTTTGTTGTAGGCCAAAGAAGCTGTAAACGAATTCAAGGACAATGAATAACAAAACAACTTTCCCCGCGAACAGGGTGGAGGGGACTATAACATTATTATGGATCCATGGCCGACCCAATAATAAGTTATAGAAAGTCTCTATATCAATCAATAGCATGTGACTTCAGACTTCAAATCTCCCATTTGGCACTTTATCCGGATTTTACCTAGCGGCCGAGACCCACTGGTATTAAATCCATAAATCACCGTGCCTGTAGATGCTAGTTTACTGGCAGGAATCTCGAGGCTATACATCAGGCAGAGGGGCATGATACTCACAGCGGAACCCGGATCAACTTGGATTCGGTTGACTTCGCTGGTGCCAATGTATCTGGTAAAATATAGCGGCCTGTCGTGCTTTGTATTTTTCGTCTGCATGTCTTCCTTGGTAAAAGTAATGCAGGGGAAGTGCTTGGTTGTGAGGTTGCATTGCTAGGCTGAAGACTCTGGTTCTTCAGGATTTGGCTCGATCTGAGTGAGAAACACCTCAGAGTCAGCCAGGGCTTCCTGTAGGGCCTCTCTGATTTCTTTTGACAAGTAGCGTCATAGAGGGTTATCCTCACTGGGATGTTAGCCCATTGGGCCATAATATTGAAGCGGTATGGGGAGCTCGAACTTCCCGGTTTGTCCCTTCCAATCGGGCGATTGAATTGAGACTGCTTCGGGACTTGAACCTCGATGTTGGGGTTACTTCTCCTTGGTTTGGCCATGTCCTCCTTGGCGTCGCTTCTTCGTGATTTTTCAACGTGGAGGAGTCATCACCACTCCCTCCGTCGGCGTCTTAGCATTTGGATTAGAAGCCGGGATACTTGTATTTGTACCGTGTCGCTCCTTGTGGCGAAGACTTCATGTTCCTCTTGAAATTTGGAATGTCATTATTTGTTCATCATTCTTCTCGAGATTGCTGAAGTGGAATGACATGGTTTCCCCTGCCCTTTGATCTTTTCTTAGATGAAGAGCCGTATGATCATCTTCGAGCAATTCAGGGTGGACCCAAAGAATTTCGCCGTTTGGGGCTGTATGTGGCATGAGCCCCTTTTTCCGTTGTCTGTGAGGGTCATCATTCACCATCTTCATCCCTACTTTCACGATGGGCTTCGGTTGAAACCAAGTTAAAAGCACCGATCCGAAGCTAATGGATACTGCGTTCGCCCCCACTTTCTTTTCTTTGACAGCTTTGGGGTAATGACCCCTACATCGATCAAGGCCTGGATCTTATTCTTGAGATGGTAGCACGACTTTGTTGGATGGTGAACCGCTCTGTGGAATGCGTAGTACCTTGGATCTGTGACCTTATTTGCCTCCTCTTGATTCACGATTATGACAGCTGGATCTTATTATTCTCCAGGAGGTATTTGAAAATACCGGGAACCTCATCTTCCTTGAAAGAATAGACTTTGGGGAACCTTGGTTACGGCGACTTGTTTTAAAGTCGTTCGCGCCATTGGAATTGCGATTATTGTGGTATTCTTTGCGGTAGGCTGGAACGCGTTTGGTTTGCGTCCACTGCTTTCACCTGCGCCTTCCCTTTGTCGTGTGGGATGAAATTCTGTTTGTGAGAATTTGTCGTTTGCTAGCCTCTTTCTGCCTTTTTCCTCTTAAGGAATCGCTCGGCTTGCTCCCCGCGCACCTTCAAGTCTCTCCATGTCTTGGACGGCGCCGTTCCCATTGCTTCTAGCACATCCAATGAAAGGTTGTTGTCGCAGGTGTGGAGAATGAACTCGTCAGTTATCGGGTCTCAATAATTCATTGCCTTATTTCGGAACCGCTTGACGAAGCTATCTACAATCTCTCCGTCCTTCTGTCTTTCATCCAACAACGTCCCAATGGATATCTCGGTATCATCATCGAATAAATTGGTGAGGAACATAGTCTCCATGTCGTCCCAGCTGTTAACACTCCCCGGCTTGAGACGGCGGTACCAATCGAAGGCAGCTCCTCGAAGAGTGCCAACGAATGACCGAACCATCAAGGGCTCGTTATCGGAAATACCGTGGGACTTGAAGTAGATCAAATCTTTGAGTGGGTGAGCACTTCCCGTCGAGCGGTAAAGTTTATTAGATTGAACTTCCGGATAAGGGATTGATTCCCATTCCTTGGTGTACGACACGGTAACCGATGCATTATCTTTTGGCGGAAATCAAAGTGTTGATCTTACTCTCGAGGTCCTTTTTCTTTTCATTCTCACCTCGTCTGTTCGGGTGATTTTGAGGAGGAGGGCGGCGGTGTTACCGTTGGCGTTCTCGAGGCTACCTCCGCGTACGTTTTATCGGAGGGATTATGGCGTTCGGTCTTCATCCTGTCCGTGTCCTTTGTCCGTTTGGTTGGCGTTATTGCGGCGACTTGATTCACCAGCGATTCGTTAGTGCTTGGATTTGCGGTCATGCATCTCTCTCATTTGCTGCATGGCCATCTCCATCTCAAACTTGAAAGTCTCCTTTTGCTTGGCCATAGCCTCTTCAAGCATCTTGACCACTTGTTCTGCATTGATCATGAATGCCTCACGAGGTTGTCCCTCACTAGAAACCGTATTATCGGAAGCAATTGCAGAGCCAGCGTCCGACACTTCATCATCTGAGGGTAACCCCCTCTGCACTCTGCCATAGTTAGGTCGTCGATAGTCGGACATAGCGAGTCATTCGTTGAGATACCCCGGGAATGGCACGTGTTGACCCCCCTTTGCTAGTCATGTTGATGGTGACTCTTGACAATTCATCACCTTGAGATACCGATCTTCTTCTGCAGAAGTGCCTCGACATGGGTTTTGGCATTTCGATGCCAAGCCTAGCAAAGACCGACACCTTCTCCGGGGCTGTCTTGGTGCAGTTGCACTCCGACAACACCGCCCTTATCAGCTTGGAACCGCGAACAATGTGTGTTCAACTCGGGAACTCCTTTTGAGATTTACTCGCTCCGGCATGATAGTATAACTCGCCGGCATGAATACGGAGCAACCCATCGTGTGTTGGTGCGACTTCTCGAGTATAACGCCATCATCGTCCGGACAAAATGTTTCCTTCGAGGATGAACGTTATCGAGCTTTCAAAGTCACTTTCGTCTCAGCGTTAAGCCCTTGCGGTATGAAGTTTCGCGGGCTCTTGAACTTTGATTCGTAGCGGTCGCGGCAGCTCTGAGGAATCTTCTGTATGCGTGGTGGAGGTGGATGTGACCGATGCGTGAGTTGTGGGACCTCTTCAAGACCAAGCGTTCCTGCCGGAATTTTGCCTCGATCATCATGTAACGGACGAGGCACTCTAATACCATTTTCTTGCTTGGGGTAAGCCGGTAAGGATGGCGGGAGCAAAGTTAGAAGGAGATTTGAATGTGATCACCGGAGGTGGAATCGGTATTTGGGTGACCTTTCTTTGATTCAGGTTACCTTGTAGCGGCCGAGCCTTAGTCGAATCAGCCTGAGGTGGCTGATCCCTAGTTGACGTTTCTACCCTTGTCTGAATCGTCATTTCAGATTTCGGCCTCCAAACTTGGCGCATGTTTGGTTGCTTCTTGGCCACTTCTTCTTTCTTCAATATTCGGGCCTCTTGAACTAGAGCCCGATGCGTGCCTAGCGGTCGCGGCCTTTTAGATCGCTCCTCGGCGTTGAGCGGTTCCGTCGACACGGACCCATTCACTTATTAACGGGTTGGAGGAGCTCCCACCATACATTGTTGAGGCCTTTGACCTCTTCTGAACTTGAGATCCATCTCGTAGCGGATCCCATCAACCGATTCTAGGGCCTTGGCTAACTGACACGCCAGGCGTTGGCGTCGCCTCTGGCGGGCTCTCTTTGAGAGAGTCGGCACGCCATCGGCGGTCATCTCTCCGCAGAGAGGAGTTCAGATCTGAGATCCGGCCATCTTAGATGCGAAAAGGATCTTGCTTACTGTGACTTTGGCAGCAGCGGGGTTGGGATCCTCGCCTTGAGATTCTAGATCCGAGGGCCAGCGGATCTTCCTTGCAGCGGAAATCTTCCTGGATTTGCGGGGGGAGGACGATCTGGACGAGGATGATAGATACTCCTTGAACTTTTAGTGAACTTCGTATTGACCTCCTCTTCGGCAGGATCGATATCGCGGTTCGCGACGATGATCTCATCAATGATCGTTAGCTCCCGCGTGATCGCCCGGCTTGTTGAAAATCGGGTTGATCTTCATTGATGAACTCATTATAGCTTTATGCGTTCCAATGAATTCAAAAGTTCATCTTTTTATAAGACTTGATTATAATGAAAATCAAAAATAAAAATTACAACTTTTTCTTAAACAAATACAGGACCATTTATCGGACTCACGCTGCGTGGGATCTTTGCTGTGCGGGGTTTATCCGTGGACGCGTGATATGATCCGATGTAAGATCTCGCGATCAAGGGATTATTTCACGAAGGAAACAATCAGCGAAGTGAGTGAAATCGACCAAGAGATCACCACTCTTCTGGGATCAAAACAAAGTTTGATCCGGAGAATCGCATGTGGATCGGATCCTTAGATCTCGAACTTCTTCGCTTTATCTTGTGGGTTTGTCAAAATCTTGGATCTCGTTGCCGGATCGGCGTTGATATTTGTTGAATCTGCGAGCCTCCCTTCTCTTCAAAAGTCGAGATCGAAAAATGAGACCCCCACGTATTTATAGGCTTAAAAGCGGGTCGGGTTAAAAGTCACTAGCCACCTCTTGGTGGCTCGGCTTTGGTCGAACCACCAATTGGTGGCTCGGCCACCGAGCCACCTAAGTGGCTTTTTTTCATCATTTCGAGTCCGATCCGATTCAGTCTCGTCAATGTTCGCTAATCTGAAGCTTCATATCTGGGTTTATCCCATTATTAATTATCGCGGTTCTGCAACCGCCGACTTACGCCTCGCCGACTCGCTTCATGCTTTTCGTCGACTTCGCTTTTATCGTTTGCGTTGCGGTCACTTGTTATTACGTCGTCAACGGTTTGCCGTTACGTCGTCGGATGGCTCGCCGATTGTCAACTCATTGTCACGAGTCATGTTCGGGGACTTATAGGCAATTTTCAACGCCTACAAGTATCTCATGCATCACATAAAAGATTATACAAATCTAAAGAGAATAGAAAAACAAATCGACCTCCTCTAAAGTGGTGCATATCTCCAGTCCTACTTAGTATCGGTATCCTCCCATGTGTCTCCATGTCCTGATCATCTCCATTATCAGCTCTATGAGAGGTAGATGGATGAGAAGCCCCTATAGGCTGTGATGGTCCTGTGGTATAATCGGCATAAACAGGCTGTCTCCCCAAGGAAGGATCCATCTGGCATAGAACTCCCATGATGAACTAAAGAGAGGCATCATAATAGGTATGTTGAGTCGTCATGTCTCTCCCGTGTGCATCAACTTTGCCACTCAAACTCTCCGCTCTCTCCCCATGTGCCTGCATGGTCTACTGAGTAGATGAGGACTCTAGTGCCTGAGCTATAGATGGTTGTGATCCGGAGGACTGCCCTGCTATGCTCATGTCTCTCCCTTCCTCCTTGCTGCAATGCTATTCCTCGTAGTCTCTGCAAAGAGTGATGCTCTTTCTATCTCGTATCAATTAGTAGAGAGGAAGGGGATCTTCATATCTTGGCATATGTGGGTAATGAGAAAGGGGTACACAAGCTGAATCTTGTGCCTTGACTTCTTATCGATAACCCCTCGAGCAGCAGATGCAACCATACTCATCCAGGTGAAGATCAGTACAGCTGGATCAAATTTCTTTCCCTTAATTATCCATCACATGAGAACTACATTACGAATGTTGAAGGTATTATGAGCAGCACTAGGGTACAAATCGAATTTGAGGAATAGGTTGAGAAAGATGACTTCTGGCTTAAGATGCCTAAAGTTGTAGATACCAGAATGTACCCTCCTACACAAATAGTTCATCATTTTGTTGTATTCCTCAGACCTGGCAACAACGCTAGTAGAGTATATAAAAATATCCAAGCCTTGTGCAGTGGGTTTAGGGAGATTTAGGACTTTGCGAATATACGTAGGTGTGATCTTTATTTCTTTCTCCTTAATAGTGGTTCTAACTATCTCCTTGTTTACTTCTTCATCAAAATTGAGATATACCTCTTTTACTAGGGTAATATTAGCTTTTTTTTTAGCTTTTTGTCCATCATAGGTTTTAACCCCGCTCTCTCAAGTATCCTCTCCACATTGGTATAGTCATCTAGGTGTTTTGAATCAAAGCCCCGGTCTTAAACAATGAGAAGTTTATCGAACTTCTCCTAAACACACCTAGATGTGAAAAGATCAACCCTAGCTCATTTTACATTTGACATGTCTCTATATAAAAAATAAACTTGATTCAATATAGAAAATTGTCACATAAAAGGGTTATAATAAAAAAAAATAATGAGAAAAAGCATGATAAAAGGGCGTATTATGCAAAATTGCCCATTGACCATCGATGGTTCACAATTCACCATCGATGATCGAGGTGACCATCAATGGTGTTCATCAACTGTCAATGATTGATGAACGATTTTGACATAAATGATCAACAATCGAGCTATAATCATGTAATCTTACACAATAATTCATCTCTAATCATAATACCCACATCTAATACTCATCTAGAACAGAAATTTCAACAAAAACAACCACAAATTTGCATATTGATAGCCAAAAAGAGAACAAGGGCAAGAAATTAGGGTTTAGTTTGTACATGTTGATGCAAGTGTTTGATCCGATCACGGCGGTGGGAAGATCACAAAAACTCTCAAGAATGATTGAGAGGGATTAGGGATTTTTGGAGAAAAAAGTAAAAGGGGAAAAAGATAAAAGAGTGAAAAGAAAAGAAGTAAAAGGAAGAAGACAAAAGTTTTACCTTTATCTATGCCCATTGATGGTTGATCATCGATGGTCGGGTTGGACCATCGATGGTCAACCTCAAAACACTTTTCAAATTTTTTAATAAAAACACTTATAAAAGAATGAAAAAAGAGATAAGGAAAAAAAAAGATTAAAAATAAAAATAAAAATAAAAAATATTTTACAAATGGGAATGAGCTGCATACGAGAAAAATACTTACCCATTTAAGGGAAAAAATATTCATCCATCATGAACCTATTTCTCCTTAATTCCTCTTAGACTAAGGATTAGATATCAATTTGGCACCTTTTCAGCAACAATTCCATTGTTTGCCACAATTCTCAATCTACCTGCAACCCTATAGAAAGTTGAGAGGTGTGACCTAGTTGTTCACATAGGTCCACGTTAGTTAGTAATTGTTCTTTTATACCTAAATCTACTTAATTGTTTTAACTCTATATTGCATTTAATAGTCCATTAAAATGACCCATTCTACCATATAAAGTACAAATAGTAGAGAATGTATTAGAAAATGAATGCAAAGATAGTTAGGTAGTTCCCTTTTACAAAAGAAAATTGAAACTTTTATATTTTTTTCTAAATATGAATAACCAAGTCAGTTTAGCTCTTGAAAAATGTTGATTGGAAGGGTAATATTTAATCCTTTAGAGCCCAATGAAAAGTTTTTCGGCATTTTCCAAATCAATATTTTTGAACTTAAGCAATTCATTTTAGAAGCTATGATTGTGCATCTAGTTTTAAACTTCTTTGTTAAGAAGACAATTCACATAATAATTTATTTATCTTAGCAGCTAATTTCTCATTTTCAGTTGTTTTTTCAGTTAGTTGCTTAAATAGACTTGAATTCGAGTCCCTGTATATGGAACATTGTGTGCATTCAACAGATGTGGTCTCACATGATGAGTTAGATGAATTCAATTTTGAGGAGAGAGTTTCAACTTTATCACTCAAAGATTTTTTATCTTTCCTCAAATTTGAATTCATTTTTTTTTCATTTCATATGTTTCAGCAACTTTTTCAAGTTGACCAACATTGCATTATACTTAGAATATAATTGATCGTATCAGGATATACCTCCCCATCTAAACTCTCGTGTTCAGAGTCGTGTACTTCACCTTGTTATGAATCTAAAGTAGAAATGCTTCTCCCTATAAAACGCAGATTTGCTTTCTTCTCATCATCACTTGAGCTGCTTTCTAATTCTTTATCTTCGCTTATGATATCCCATGTAGTCACCTTCAGACTCCTGCCCTCAGCTTTTTTGTCATTCATATTCAATGGACATTTATTTTTATAGTGAGTGGTTTCACTGCTTGATAACAAATAGGCTTAGTTTCGAAATCACTAGAAGAATATTTACTCACTCATGAATTGATTATATCTATTCAGGTATTTCTAATCATTTTTAGTTAGAGAAGTTTGAACCCTTCTACATTTAATCATACTTGGTTCTTTTATCCTTGGAGCTTGAAATTGTTCCTTCTTCTTTTTTACTGAGTTTGTCCTTTTGGCTTTCAAAGCGAATGACTTCTTCTTGGAGCTATCTTTTGAATCATCATCTCTTTCTTTCAATCGCATTTCATATATGAGAAGATTTCCTCTATAAGATTTACAAGAGTTAGTTTGGAATAATTTTGTAGTTCTTCGATAGTCGTTACCTTTAGTTCCAGTCCACGAAAGAAGAACGAAGAATTTTTCTCACGGATCTTTATTTTATACTCTTTCCCCAAAGCCTTTGACTTATTCACAATGTCCATGAATCGGGTGAACATATTCTGAATTCTCTTCGAGGCCTTCATCATGAAGTTTTCATATTTACTCACAAACATCATAAGTTTCACCTCTTTTTCCTGTGAAGTTCCTTCGTGTGTGATTTTCAGGATTTTTTCAGATTCCTTGTGTAGTTGAACAATTTGACACATGATTAAATTCTTCAGCAGTTAAGGAAAAGTAAAGAGCACTCATAGTTTAGCATTCAAGGAATAAAGCTTTTTGTCGGTAGAGGTCCACTTATCTCTCGGTGTGACTATGATGGTCTCACTAACTATGGTAGTGGGTTAACTGTAGCACATCTCAACAATACTCTAAATGTCAAAATGGTGGACAACAAAAAATCGGGGGTTAGTTGACTGCGTGTCTCTTGGGGAAAGCCATTGCGGAGGTCAGACTAAATATCTCAACACTAGGCTGTGAAGCCTAAAAATGGGTAACTAGACTATGATATCACTTGTTGGATCTGAGATGCAAGCCTAGAGAGTGGATGAATAGGATTGACTATCATTTTTCACCTTATCAGAGCAGCAGAATAAAACGAATAATAACGATAAACAACAATAATCAATGCAAATAACACAATTTCAACCAAGCAAAAGAACACACGAGATTTTATAGTGGTTCAGATAAATAATGCTACATCCACTCTTCCTTCTGTGAAGGGCTCCTAACTATAAAAGTTCACATGAATTACGGACCATTCAATAGGCTTACAAGGCGCATTCGGTATATATCCAAAACAGTCATCTAACCTAACTCTCATAATGAGTAATTCCTAGCCTTAACTAGTCTCAACCCTCAATTAAACTGACTTTAGTTAAACCGTCAGAAAGTAGTTTAAATAAATGCGAAAATAAATAATAATTAAGTTTAAATTCAAAACAATCTTACGACCCTTTTAATTAACAAATCATCCTTCGAAGATCTAAGCAAAGCTTGATGAAGAATGAGGATGAAGATCAAATCAAGGCGACTCTCCTCATTGTGAACTGATTTGATGGTGTTGTGTGGCGAGTGACAATTTGACGAGGCTCGAGGGATCAAAAGCTCTTCTTAATCACCAATAGCAAAACCCTATATCTTTCTCTCTTTTCTCACAATTAGGTCAGGAAGAATACCCAAAATGTGGGAGAGGATGGAGACATCATGTACAATGAATGGTGAGATTAAAACCTCAAAATTGCATCGTAGAACTTACTACTCGATGGCAACTCGACCATCGATGGTGTTGGCGTCCATCGATGGTTGAGTGGCATCGATGATTTGGAAGTCTACGGACATAATGGGACATGTGCACCATCGATGACATGTATGGACCATCGATGGTCACCAAGCACCATCGATGGTTGATGTGCTCCATCGATGGCTAGGATGCTAAAATCGACTTTTGGTGATTTTCACTTCGTTTCACCTTGTTCATGTTCTATACATATATATATCTATACTAGATCATCTCAAATAAAAATTAGTATCAATTGAATTTTTGTTATTACTCAAACAAGATATATTGTATGGACAACATCCTAACAGAGAGGATCTGAATCCAGTAGATTAGTTTCCTGGCTTTTCAAAGGATTGACATTGTCTAAAAAAGTGAATAGGATGAGATGATGGCACTACAAAATAAAAGTAAGACTCTGATGTGATTGTCAAAAAAAAAGTTGATCTTACCTAAGTATGCAAGATTTAATGGTGGTGCCTGGGGGTGGGTGCTAATTTCAAATAATTATCATACAGTTGGGATTTATTCTCTTAATGATTATTTAAGCAAAACCAAGTATGTTTAAATCATCTACTAAATGTGTGAGATATACTCATTAACATATTTGAGTTTTTATTATCAAACATTTTGGTGTTTACAAACTTATGTTATTTTATATTATTTTTTATTTGTAAGTTGTTAGATGATGATATTTATATATAGTAATATAATTCTACAATTGCAACAAATTGAACAATTAACAGGATCAACATTTTCAATGAAATAAAAATAACTCTTGATGCAGGACAGGACGGAGAAAGAAAAATGAATGCAAACGTGAACAATCAATCACACAGATGCAACAACCTAGAAAATAATTACGTGTATGCACTAAATGAAAATGAAAATCTCTAACAATCAGATCCTAATATGTGTTCGATCCTAATGATAGAAATGATGAGTGACCAAGCACTGACTTGCAAAGTATAGCAATAATCAAGTATAATTAATAGCTCTACCATAGTTCTTATTGAATTGCCGAGATTAAAGATTGGATCCGTGGATATGTTTAGCCTGAGGAGGTGAGGAACTCACACCAAATAGTACCAAGTTAGAATCGAGAATGAATTGAGAGGTTCAGTTGCAAACAAGCAAAACTAAACCACAAAATTGTGAAACTAACTAGATCTAACAACAGAGATCCTACCAAATCAAGCACCGAAGCAACAAACAACAAGAGAAAGAAATTAAACCAATAGATAATCAGGTCCAAGATAATCAAATCTAGTTAAAAGCCATGTGAATATCTCTCGGTTGCACTCATTTGATCGATTAGAGTTCTTGAGTGATCGGATTTTGGTGGAGTCGTAAGAGTGCTTTCGAAGTCAATGTTGACATCTTTGGTTCAAAGGAATCGATGGCGAGGTTGCTCGAAGGAGGTAGTGGTTGCTAGTTATGTCATGGTGAGAGAGGATGCGGTGGAAGTCGTTGAAGATAGAGAGATGGTGGAAGTCGGTGTTGTGTGTGGAGGTGGATGTAGGTTGAAGAAGGTGATCGGTAATCAAATTCTTGTTCCGTGAACTTTAAATAATTTGAGGGCTGAGATTTGATGAGGATTTAGAATATAGGGCTGAGAATAAATAGGACTTTAATTGAAAAGAGGGTCTCACACCATATAGCAAATCACATGCTATTTTAGAAATCTAAAATTCTTATTCAATCAAGTCGCCTTCTCAACAGAGACTTACATCTCTCATTTAAATAAAATAAAAAGGCAACAATCTTTTTAAGGAATAAAATAAAAATCAAATAAATATCCTATTAAAGTCCTCATAAAAGGAAACTATCCTAACAATCCAATCTAATCTCTAGGAATCTAACTCAATCTCATGATAATCCAATCTAATCTCAAAGGATCAAACTCAATCTCGGAAAATCCTCCAAATCTTATAATGTGATTCATTTTTCTTCTTTCTTACATAAACTTTCTAAGGATTCCCATCAACTCTCTGGCTTTGAAACATTTTCCTCTAGTGAATGACAGACAATGATAAGCATTGAGTACATCGAGTTGGTACTCAATGTCCTCGGTTGTAGCCAAGTGTAGTATGATTGATTGCCCACCTTGAGCGAGATATCTCTAAAATTGCCGTATCTGTTGAAATAATCCCATCCTCCAAAATATCCTCGATCTCCTCTAGAGGGCGTCTACTGGCTACATAGGTGGTGGAGTTAGAATTTGTTGTGGAACTAATGAATCTAAGGGTAAAGCTGGATTATTGTCGGATAGTCCATAGGTGCAAGGAGTCAAATCCTTGACTTTGAAAATTGGGCTCCCAACTCATATGCATTGAACCAATCTTTCTCCAAACTTGAAATGGACATGTGCGTTGGATGCGGTTTCCCCACGCTCCCTTAGGGAACCTCTCGGTGAACCCTAAGCATAACCATGTCTCGGCGAAAATTCTTGCAATCGTTAATGAGAATATGCATCAAACTTATAATTATCAATTTTATAAGCTATCATGCGCAAATCTCATTGTACAAATCATGCAAATGTTGTGCAAAGGACTCGTGAAGCACTGGGTCTAGCTCCTAGTAGCACTGGTAGTAAGTCTATAGGTTTTCTACGTCGACAACCTATAACAATCTCAAATGAACTCGACGTAGTTGATTTATTGACCAAACTATTATATGCAAACTCTGTCATAGGCAACACCAAATCCCACCTAGACACATTATCACCAACTGGACAACATAATAATTCTTGTAGACTGCGGTTCACCACCTTAGTCTGCTCATTAGTCTGGGAATGGTAAGCCGTCAAAAACTATCTTGAGTATTGACCTTCCTCAAGAGTGTCCTCCGGGCTCATGAACCTCACATCTCTATTTAAAACACTTATCTTATGAAAATCGTGCAATCAAACTACCTCTTTAAGAAAGAGGCATGCAACAAGCATCCGCAATTTTGTTCTAGGGAATGAAATGTGCAATCTTCAAAAAGTGATCCATTATAACATACTTCCTAAGCGTCTTGAGGAGACCTTGTACAAAGTCCATGCTAACATCCTACCATGAAGCAAAGGGTATATGTAAAGGAGTGTATAAACCGGTGTTGCTTCCTACCCTTAGCAAGATAGACTCGATAGTGTGACACAACTCTTGCTATATCTTGCTTGACACTTGGCTAGTAAAATCTATCCTTAACTAATATCATCATTTATCTCGACAAAATTGTCTAGCAGCTCCTCCCTTATGCATTTCCCAAATCAGATGATCACGAAGGGAGGTGTTGGGAATGCACAAGTGCACCCCCCTAGAAAACCATCAACAATGATGAAACCTACTATAATAATAGGAGGGTCTTGTGTCAAAAAGCATAAATCTCACCAAAATCCCGACAAGTAGGGTAGTCCCGAGTGACTTGATCAAATCCTACCACATGCTCTCATGGATTGCAAAATGGTGACCTTCCTACTCAAAGCGTTAGGGCTTGTTCTCAACACACGCAGCTTTTTGAGAATAAAAGTGTATTCCTATATAAACTCAACCCACTTGACATGTCGGTGCCTAACATCTTTTGAGAATTCAAGTACCGTAGGGTCGTGATCAGCGATATAAGATGAACTCCACATGTAGTAAATAGTGATGCCAATATCACAGACTCTGCACTATAGCATAAAACTTTTGATCATAATTAGAATAGTGTTATCGAGCTTCACTCAACTTCTCGCTAAAGAAAGTGATATGATGACCCTCTTAACTCAACACGCCTCCAATAGCTACTCCCGAAGCGTCACAAGCTACCTCAAATACATTCGAGAAATCAGGAAGGTGAAGAACTAGAGCAGTAGTCAGCTTCTCCTAAATCTCCTTAGAAGCTCTAGCAGCAGATTTAGTCCCCTCAAACTCCCCTTTCTTAAGAAAACTTGTGATGAGAGTCATAATGGTACTAAACCCCTTAACAAACCTCCTATAAAAAGTGACCAACCCATGGAAACTCTTGGCCTCATGAACAATAGTAGGAGTAGGTCATTCCTTGATGGCCTTGATCTTGTTTGGGTTTGCTGCTACACCGTCAATAGTGACGATGAACTCTAAGAAGTGCACTGATGATGACATGAAAGCACACTTCTTCAAATTGACATAAAATTTCTCATTTCATAGAGTCTCTAAAACCTGTGTCAAGTGAAGAAGATGTTCCTCTTAGGTTCAACTAAAGATCGAATATTGTCATAATAGCGACCACAAACCGGCCTAAAAAGAACTCAAAATCGAGTCATAACCCTTATAAAAGTGCTAGGAGCATTTGATAGTCCAAAGGGCATGACCGACCACTCATATATATATATATATATATATGTGTGTGTGTGTGTGTCCTTAATCTTAAAGTCTTCCATTCACGCCTTCACGGATCACGGATCTTATGGTACTAACTATGAAGATCTACCTTTGAGAAGATACAAGACCAGTCATGGTGTCTAAAAGATCATCAAGTCTAGGAATAGGAAACCTATACTTGGTCGTGATTTTGTTAATGGCTCTACTATCCACACATTCTCCAGCTACCATCTTTCTTGGGGTGAGTAATGCAGAAATGGCACAAGGACTCAAACTCTCTCTAATAAAGCCTTTCATAATAATTCATCTACGTCTAAGCTCGGTGTGCTCTGTGGGGTTCATCCTATAGTGTGGTAAGTTGGGTAAAGTAGACCCCCAACACTAGATCTATGGCATGTTGGATGTCTCTAAGGGGAGGAAGTTCATCAGGTACCTCATCAGGCATGACATCACTAAAATCAGTGAGGATCTAACAAACTTTAGGAGGAAAATCTAAAGACTCACTAGCGAGGCGAGCTAGTGGCGATGATCATATAGACAATCCCTCTCTCCTTGCTCTCCTTAAGAGATTGACTCTTGCCTAAGAGATGGGCATGCTTCTTACCAACTCTAAGAGATGGACATGCTTCTTACTAGCCTTGATAGTAACCGACCCATTCTTATTGTCTGAGAGTGCTTTGGATATGTAGGGAGTTAACACAATCTTCTTTCTATTAAACTTGAATTTTTATGTGTTTGACCTAAAAGCAGTCATATCTAAGTTGTACAACTATGGCCTACCTAATAAGACATGTATAACAACCATGGGTAAGGCGTCACACCGGATCACGATCCTAGTAGCTAGAAAGTTGGATAGGCTAAACAACACTAGGTGGCGGGATGTGCGTCTTGTCAATCTAGGTGACATTGTATGGTTGTGGGTGAGGTACATACGCTAAGTTCATTCGCTCTATAGTGACTTAGCGATAATATTCACACAACTACCTCCATCAATCATTAATTTATAGAACTTATCTTCGTTCACGAAGTAGATGGAAAAATATTAGTCCTATGTCAATCTTCTTCATCCCTCGGTGAGGCAAGAAAGCACATAACGACATGTAAGTGGGCCATAGCATCTGCTAATGCATCCTCGGCATCGCTAGCACCACTATCGGAGCATAAACCTCCTCGCAAGCCGGAGGCATTAGCATCATCCTCGTGACCCTCATATGATCCCGATAAATAGACTCTTATTAGGGCAGTGCGTAAAGTGTCCAAATCGTGATAATTATAGCATTTAGGTCCTTTGTGAGCTTGCTTGGACGTCTCACCAATAACAAACTTACCCTTCGACCCTAAGTGATAGTGTTATTAGATTTAGTATTTTTATCAAACCGCATTAAGCAGGGTCCTGTAAGAGATGTGAATTTTCTGCAGGTTGGTGTCTTAAGATAGCGCTCCATTTCTAGTGACAAAAGATATGCCTTATCTATAGAAGTCACCAAATGTGGGGACATCTCACATTGGATATCAGTTCTCAATCTAGTGCAAAATCTAGTAAGGTCAAACCAAGGTTCTTCCTGGACATTACAACGATATACTAAGTAGTTGAACCTATCCATGTACTCTTTCACGAACAAGTTTTCTTGATGCAATGTGGACATCTGATCCATCAATCTATCCAAATATGAGGGTGGGAGATACTTCTCTTTAAGCTTCTCTTTCATCTCATCCCACATGTCAATAGGATCCTGATGTGTCCTAGCTAGCTGTCTTTCAATTGAGGTCCAATAGATCTTGGCTAACCCTATCAACTTCATCCTAGCCAATCGGATCCTACGACTCTCGGACATATTGTACCAATCAAAATAGTGGTCCATATCTGCTATCCAATCGCTAAACTCTTGGGGTTCATGCCTACCATCAAAGGATGTGGCCTCTAACTTCACTTTCCTAGTGATATTGTCTTCCCTATGTCTAAAATGGGTTTCGTCAAGATCGAAATACTCGTCATAACCCCTTTGTGGTCTAGTGCGTGCATTGTGTCCTCTAGCATTTTGGGCCTGCCCCCACGGTAATCCCTAACAAGTCTCCTATCGTTTCTATCCTGAAGGTCATCTTGAGGCTCACAAAATCGTGTGTCTAACAGATCAAGACATGCGGTAATCTGTTCGGTCTAGTGTTTTGATTCTGGATGAACTTGTTAAGAGTCTCGGTGAGTGAGGTGATTTGTGTTTGTGTGTCGTTTTGTGAATTATCCATAGTTTTCTTAAAGGTCCTACCACTGCGTAGCATGAAAAATCTGATACTCTGATACCAAATATGACGCAAGACAGGACGGAGAAAGAAAATTGAATGGAAACGTGAATAATCAATCACACAGATGCAACAACCTAGAAAATAACTACGTGTATGCACTAAATGAAAATGCAAATCTCTAATAACCACATCCTAATATGTGTGCGATCCTAATGATGGAAATGATGAGTAATAAAAGCGACTTGCAAAGTATAGTAGTAATCAAGTATAATTAATAGTTCTATCATAATTCTTATATAATCTGAGAGATTAAAGATTGGATCCGTGTATATGTTTAGAGATCACCTGAGGATGTGAGGAACTCACAGCAAATAGTACCAAGTTAGAATCGAGACCGAATTGAGAGGTTCAGTTGCAAACAAGCAAAACTAAACCACAAAATTGTGAAACTAACTAGATCTAACAACGAGATCCTACCAAATCAAGCACCGAAGCAACAAACAATAAAAACAGAGATTAAATCAATAGATAATTAGGTCCAAGATAATCAAATCGGTTAATATCTCCAGTTGCTCCGTTGATCCGATCGGAGTTGTTGAGAGCTGATTGAACTTTGGTGAAGTTGTAAGAGTGCTCGAAGTCAATGTTGACATCTTTGGTTCAAAGGAATCGATGGCGAGGTTGCTCGAAGGAGGTAGTGGTTGCTAGTTATGTCGGTAGTGGAGAAGGATGTGAAATTTGGAAGTCGAAGAGCAGAGGGCTGCGATGGTCAAAGTCGGTGTTGTGTGTGGAGGTGGACTGTAGGTTGAAGAAGGTGATTAGTAATCGGATTACTATTTACGTGTGACGATGAATAGGGTTTTAAATAATTTGAGGGCTGAGATTTGATGAGGATTTAGAATATAGGGCTGAGAATAAATAGGAGTTTAATGAAAAGAGAGGCCTCACACCCATGACCTCACACCATATAGCAAATCATATGTCATTTTAGAACTCAAATTCTTATTAAATCAAGTCCGTCTTCCCAAAAGGCTTACATATCTTATGTAAAGAAAGCAAAAAGACAAATCTTTTAAGGAAAAATTAAAAATCAAATAAACATCCTAACTAAGGGCATGTTTGGCAACCGGAAAGTAAATGGAAAGTGGGCTAAAATGGAAAGTGACTCCACTTTCTATTTTCCCTTTGACACTTGGTAAGTAATTGGTAAGTGATTAGAAAGTGGAAGATGCCACATCACATTTTGACCCCTTTCACTTTCAACAAAAATTGGCGAAGTGGAGAGAAAGTGAGGAGAGAGGAGAGAGAAATTATTTATTTAATTATTTTTTAATACTCTTCACTTTCCCAAATCGCTTGCTTTGGTTTTCAGTTTCAGATCTCATCACCGCTCTTATCTTGTAACGACGCCAAGGCCGCGCGAGATCCATCGGATCGAATTCTCGCGCCACTTCCTATCTAATCCCACTGCTAGACTTTCTCCAACGCTATTCTTATAAATTCTTTTCAGAGACTTTCTCCATTGCTCATCCAAGATTCCTCTTTGAAACTTTCATATTGCTTGATCTCCCATCAAGAGGTATGCAAAGTTTATTTTATAAATTTTGAACTGATTCTTTAATTGACTATGTCAAGATTATTAATTGAAGATCTTAAGGTTTGAAAATTTGGGGATCTTTATGTTTTCTTCTAATATGGGTAATTGATAACATATTTTATTAAAATCAGTTTATTTAAGTTTGTCGTGATCTATTTGGTCAAAAGTTTGGGTCTTTAGAATTTGAGTTCCATTACTCTTTGATTTTTTAAAATTTTTTTATGCAAACTCTGTCATAGGCAACACCAAATCCCACCTAGACACATTATCACCAACTGGACAACATAATAATTCTTGTAGACTGCGGTTCACCACCTTAGTCTGCTCATTAGTCTGGGAATGGTAAGCCGTCAAAAACTATACTGAAGTATTGACCTTCCTCAAGAGTGTCCTCCAGAAGTGGCTCATGAACCTCACATCTCTATTTAAAACACTTATCTTATGAAAATCGTGCAATCAAACTACCTCTTTAAGAAAGAGGCATGCAACAAGCATCTGCAATTTTGTTCTAGGGAATGAAATGTGCAATCTTCAAAAAGTGATCCATTATAACCAATATCGGATCATACTTCCTAAACGTGCGAGGGAGACCTTGTACAAAGTCCATGCTAACATCCTACCATGAAGCAAAGGGTATATGTAAAGGAGTGTATAAACCAGTGTTCTGCTTCCTACCCTTAGCAACTTGATAGACTCGATAGTGTGACACAACTCTTGCTATATCTTGCTTGACACTTGGCTAGTAAAATCTATCCTTAACTAATATCATCATTTATCTCGACAAAATTGTCTAGCAGCTCCTCCCTTATGCATTTCCCAAATCAGATGATCACGAAGGGAGGTGTTGGGAATGCACAAGTGGCTGCCCCTAAAGAGAAAACCATCAACAATGATGAAACCTACTATAATAATAGGAGGGTCTTGTGTCAAAGAAGCATAAATCTCACCAAAATCCCGACAAGTAGGGTAGTCCTGAGTGACTTGATCAAATCCTACCACATGTGCTCTCATGGATTGCAAAATGGTGACCTTCCTACTCAAAGCGTTAGCGGGCTTGTTCTCAACACCTGCACAGTTTTTGAGAATAAAAGTGTATTCCTATATAAACTCAACCCACTTGACATGTCAGTGCCCTAACATCTTTTGAGAATTCAAGTACCGTAGGGTCTGACGGTCGCAGTATAAGATGAACTCCACATGTAGTAAATAGTGATGCCAATATCACAGACTCTGCACTATAGCATAAAACTTTTGATCATAATTAGAATAGTGTTATCGAGCTTCACTCAACTTCTCGCTAAAGAAAGTGATATGATGACCCTCTTAACTCAACACGCCTCCAATAGCTACTCCCGAAGCGTCACAAGCTACCTCAAATACATTCGAGAAATCAGGAAGGTGAAGAACTAGAGCAGTAGTCAGCTTCTCCTTGATCTCCTCAGAAGCTCTAGCAGCAGATTTAGTCCCCTCAAACTCCCCTTTCTTAAGAAAACTTGTGATGAGAGTCATAATGGTACTAAACCCCTTAACAAACCTCCTATAAAAAGTGACCAACCCATGGAAACTCTTGGCCTCATGAACAATAGTAGGAGTAGGTCATTCCTTGATGGCCTTGATCTTGTTTGGGTTTGCTGCTACACCGTCAATAGTGACGATGAACTCTAAGAAGTGCACTGATGATGACATGAAAGCACACTTCTTCAAATTGACATAAAATTTCTCATTTCATAGAGTCTCTAAAACCTGTGTCAAGTGAAGAAGATGTTCCTCTTAGGTTCAACTAAAGATCGAATATTGTCATAATAGGCGACCACAAAGCTGGCCTAAGAACTCAAAATCTGAGTCATAACCCTTATAAAAGTGCTAGGAGCATTTGATAGTCCAAAGGGCATGACCAGCCACTCATATATATATATATATATATATATGTGTGTGTGTGTGTCCTTAATCTTAAAGGCAGTCTTCCATTCACCGCCTTCACGGATACGGATCTTATGGTACTAACTATGAAGATCTACCTTTGAGAAGATACAAGACCCAGTCATGGTGTCTAAAAGATCATCAAGTCTAGGAATAGGAAACCTATACTTGGTCGTGATTTTGTTAATGGCTCTACTATCCACACACATTCTCCAGCTACCATCTTTCTTGGGGGTGAGTAATGCAGAAATGGCACAAGGACTCAAACTCTCTCTAATAAAGCCTTTCATAATAATTCATCTACACAGTCTAAGCTCGGTGTGCTCTGTGGGGTTCATCCTATAGTGTGGTAAGTTGGGTAAAGTAGACCCCAACACTAGATCTATGGCATGTTGGATGTCTCTAAGGGAGGAAGTTCATGGTACCTCATCGGGCATGACATCACTAAAATCAGTGAGGATCTAACAAACTTTAGGAGGAAAATCTAAAGACTCACTAGCAGAGGCAGAGCTAGTGGCGATGATCATATAGACAATCCCTCTCTCCTTGCTCTCCTTAAGAGATTGACTCTTGCCTAAGAGATGGGCATGCTTCTTACCAACTCTAAGAGATGGACATGCTTCTTACTAGCCTTGATAGTAACCGACCCATTCTTATTGTCTGAGAGTGCTTTGGATATGTAGGGAGTTAACACAATCTTCTTTCTATTAAACTTGAATTTTTATGTGTTTGACCTTCCAAAACAGGTCATATCTAAGTTGTACAACTATGGCCTACCTAATAAGACATGTATAACAACCATGGGTAGGCGTCACACGGATCACGATCCTAGTAGCTAGAAAGTTGGATAGGCTAAACAACACTAGGTGGCAGGATGTGCAGTCTTGTCAATCTAGGTGACATTGTATGGTTGTGGGTGAGGTACAGCTGCTAAGTTCATTCGCTCTATAGCTGACTTAGCGATAATATTCACACAACTACCTCCATCAATCATTAATTTATAGAACTTATCTTCGTTCCTGAAGTAGATGGAAAAAATATTAGTCCTATGTCAATCTTCTTCATCCCTCGGTGAGGCAAGAAAGCACATAACGACATGTAAGTGGGCCATAGCATCTGCTAATGCATCCTCGGCATCGCTAGCACCACTATCAGGAGCATAAACCTCCTCGCAAGCCCGGAGGCATTAGCATCATCCTCGTGACCCTCATATGATCCGCCGATAAATAGACTCTTATTAGGGCAGCTGCATGAAGTGTCCAAATCCGTGATAATTATAGCATTTAGGTCCTTTGTGAGCTTGCTTGGACGTCTCACCAATAACAAACTTACCCTTCTGACCCTAAGTGATAGTGTTATTAGATTTAGTATTTTTATCAAACCGTCGCTTAGGCTGGTCCCCTGTAAGAGATGTGAATTTTCTGCAGGTTGGTGTCTTAAGATAGCGCTCCATTTCTAGTGACAAAAGATATGCCTTATCTATAGAAGTCACCAAATGTGGGGACATCTCACATTGGATATCAGTTCTCAATCTAGTGCAAAATCTAGTAAGGTCAAACCAAGGTTCTTCCTGGACATTACAACGATATACTAAGTAGTTGAACCTATCCATGTACTCTTTCACGAACAAGTTTTCTTGATGCAATGTGGACATCGATCCATCAATCTATCCAAATATGAGGGTGGGAGATACTTCTCTTTAAGCTTCTCTTTCATCTCATCCCACATGTCAATAGGATCGATGTGTCCTAGCTAGTGTCTTTCAATTGAGGTCCAATAGATCTTGGCTAACCCTATCAACTTCATCCTAGCCAATCGGATCCTCGACTCGGACATATTGTACCAATCAAAATAGTGGTCCATATCTGCTATCCAATCGCTAAACTCTTGGGGTTCATGCCTACCATCAAAGGATGTGGCCTCTAACTTCACTTTCCTAGTGATATTGTCTTCCTATGTCTAAAATGGGTTTCGTCAAGATCGAAATACTCGTCATAACCCCTTTGTGGTCTAGTGGTGCATTGTGTCCTCTAGCATTTTGGGCTGCCCCACGGTAATCCCTAACAAGTCTCCTATCGTTTCTATCACGAAGGTCATCTTGAGGCTCACAAAATCGGTGTCTAACAGATCAAGACATCACGTGTCTGTTCGGTCTAGTGTTTTGATTCGGATGAACTTGTTAAGAGTCTCGGTGAGTGAGGTGATTTGTGTTTGTGTGTCGTTTTGTGAATTATCCATAGTTTTCTTAAAGGTCCTACCACTGCGTAGCATGAAAAATCGATACTCGATACCAAATATGGCCAAGGCAGATGAGGAGAAAGAAAATTGAATGGAAGCGTGAATAATCAATCACGATGCAACAACCTAGAAAATAACTACGTGTATGCACTAAATGAAAATGCAAATCTCTAATAACCACATCCTAATATGTGTGCGATCCTAATGATGGAAATGATGAGTAATAAAGCATGACTTGCAAAGTATAGTAGTAATCAAGTATAATTAATAGTTCTATCATAATTCTTATATAATCGAGAGATTAAAGATTGGATCCGTGTATATGTTTAGAGATCACGAGGATGTGAGGAACTCACGACAAATAGTACCAAGTTAGAATCGAGACCGAATTGAGAGGTTCATTCGAACAAGCAAAACTAAACCACAATTGTGAAATCAACTAGATCCAACAAGAGATCCTACCAAATCAAGCACCGAAGCAACAAACAATAAAAACAGAGATTAAATCAATAGATAATTAGGTCCAAGATAATCAAATCCAGCAATATCTCTGTCATGCCGCTCGACCGGACGGAGTTGTTGAGAGCTGATTGAACTTTGGTGAAGTTGTAAGAGTGCTCGAAGTCAATGTCGATGTTGGTTCAAAGGAGTCGATGCGAGGTTGCTCGAAGGAGGTAGTGGTTGCTAGTTATGTCGTAATGGAGAAGGATGTGAGGTCGAAGTCGCTGAAGATAGAGGGTCGCTGATGGTCAAAGTCGGTGTTGTGTTTCGAGGTGGACTGTAGGTTGAAGAAGGTGATTAGTAATCGGATTACTATTTACGTGAACAGTGAATAGGGTTTTAAATAATTTGAGTGCTGAGATTTGCGGGGATTTAGAATAGAGGGCTGAGAATAAATAGGAGTTTAATGAAAAGAGAGGCCTCACACCCATGACCTCACACCATATAGCAAATCATATGTCATTTTAGAACTCTGAAATTCTTATTAAATCAAGTCTGTCTTCCCAAAAGGCTTACATATCTTATGTAAAGAAAGCAAAAAAGACAAATCTTTTTAAGGAAAAAATTAAAAATCAAATAAACATCCTAACTAAGGGCATGTTTGGCAACCGGAAAGTAAATGGAAAGTGGGCTAAAAATTGGAAAGTGACTCCACTTTCTATTTTTTTCCCTGTTTGACACTTGGTAAGTAATTGGTAAGTGATTAGAAAGTGGAAGATGCCACATCAGCATTTTGACCCCTTTCACTTTCAACAAAAATTGGCGAAAGTGGAGAAAGTGAGGAGAGAGGAGAGAGAAATTATTTATTTAATTATTTTTTAATACTCTTCACTTTCCCAAATCGCTTGCTTTGGTTTTCGGTTTGATCTCATCACGCTCTTATCTTGTAACGGCCTTAGGCCATGCGAGATCCATCGGATCAATTCTCGCGCCACTTCCTATCTAATCCCAACGCTAGACTTTCTCCAGCTATTCTTATAAATTCTTTTCAGTGAGACTTTCTCCGATTGCTCATCCAAGATTCCTCTTTGAAACTTTCATATTGCTTGATCTCCCATCAAGAGGTATGCAAAAGTTTATTTTATAAATTTTGAACCTGATTCTTTAATTGACTATGTCAAGATTATTAATTGAAGATCTTAAGGTTTGAAAATTTGGGGATCTTTATGTTTTCTTCTAATATGGGTAATTGATAACATATTTTATTAAAATCAGTTTATTTAAGTTTGTCGTGATCTATTTGGTCAAAAGTTTGGGTCTTTAGAATTTGAGTTCCATTACTCTTTGATTTTTTTTAAAATTTTTTTTTAGCATTTGTGGTTAGAGCTTTTTCAAGTTTAGGTAGAGTGATGCATGGTATTTTTTTACGAACTATAATTCTTAATCAATAATTTTGTGATAGAACATATGAATATAGTGGCATCTTATACACTAATCTGTGCATGTTTACACTTGACTTGTTGAGATGTGCAAACCTTATTTCATCAATTCTACTAATTATTTTCCACGAACTCTGCCTTGCTCGTCTATGGAATTTTAACTATAAGAGTCCATTGCACAATATACGTCCCATGACTCTCTATATATGTACTCATTTAGTTTCGTATGCTCTGTGTAATTCTAGGTCATTAAAGCTAGTGTTGTTTCAAATGTGTTTTCTAGTGTGAATAATGATAAATCTGTGAAGTATTTGGGGGTATTTGTGACTTGTGCTCTTTATGTTTTTTAATAGTATATTATTTCTTTTACTAAGACACTTAAGATTTCAGTTTGAATGTTACTTGGAGTAGTATGCCAGACACTAAAAATTCACAACTAGCTAAATTTCTTACTTACCAGTATGATGGAATCATAGGATGGAAAAAATCATAAAAGACAATCTCAATGTTCATGTAATTCATGATATATTAATAAGCATGTATTGTAAACTTGATTATATTTTAAATTATATCTTATGGAGACTTACATCAATTCATGCTTTTAATTAGATGGAAGGAGATAAAGATTACGATGCCATTCTTGCATATGCATCAATTAGTATTGTCATCGCCTATTTTGTTATGTTTTACTTGACTATAAAGAAAAGATTCCTATTGCACCTTTTGAGGACAAAGAACACTCGGAGGAACTCATATCGTCATATATTTTATGGGAGTGGTACTACTTGCATAAGCTACTTAAGAATGGCACGAATCCTTTTTTAATTTGGCAAAATTATGAGAGATAGAAGACTATTGAAGGATACCTTCAGATGTGTTCGTTGAAGAACAACTTGCTATGTTTTTACATATCGTCGGTCCAATACAAAAATCGAGTTGTTGGAATAGAATTTATTCATTCAGGGAAACAAATGAGTAGATATTTCAATCAAGTGCTAGGAGCTATTTGTAATATTCGAGACATGTTTATGAGACAACACGGATATGAGGTACCTGAAGAGATCACTTCCAGTAGCACATATTATCCATGGTTCAAGGTATATAAAAAAAAGAAACCATAATTGTCAAAATGTATGCTCTTTTTTTTTTGTTTATTTATGCATTATTCATACTAATGCAATCTATGAATAGGATTGCATGGGATTGATTGATGGAACGCATATTGAGGCAACAGTTCCAGCTGAGATAGCTGGACGATTTATCGGTAGAAAAGAAGGAACAACTCAAAATGTTCTTTGTGCTGCTTTGCCAAATAAGCAATTCACTTATGTGATGGCTGGGTGGGAGGGTTCAGCTAATGATTTCACTGTCTTAAAAGATGCATTGTCCATTGATCCTCCTTTAGGTTTAAGAGTGCTTATAGTTATGATTTAAACAACTCATAAATTTAGGCTCTAAAACCATAGATGTATATCAAAGTAAATTAATAATGATGATTATGTTGTAGGAAAATATTATTTGGTTGATGCTGGGTATACAACAATGCCTGGTTTTATTGCACCATATCGAGGGACAAGGTATCATCTGAAGGAGCAGTATGGTCATACACCAAATAATCATCGAGAGCTTTTTAATCTTAGGCATTCATCATTGAGATCAAAGATAGAAAGTGCTTTTGGCATGCTCAAGAATAGATTCAAGATCCTAGCAGAACATCCTTTCTTTCCATTCAATACTCAAGTTGACATTGTTCTTGCTTGTTGTATTCTGCATAACTATATTTTACAGACTGATCCCGATGATTACTTTTGTAATCAAGTAAGCGAGTGTGAAGAAGTTACGGGTGAGACCTTTAATGACGTGCAGTTGTACTTTCAAAATCGCCCTCAAAGAGAGATAAGGGAGGAGAATAGAGTATGGGCAGAGAAGAGAGATAATATGGCCTTGGCAATGTGGCAAAATTATTGCGACACATATAAAAATGGAGTTTACACAGAGACTTGAAGCCTAATAGTCGGACATGACTTTCTAACATAAAGTTACATGGGATTATTAGTGTTGTTGAGCGTGCTTGAGTTAAAAATGGAAAACTTTGGATATGATATTTAATCTTTTTGAGAACATTTAGTAGTTTATAATTTTGAAATTATATTTTTGAAATTGTCATCTTAGTATGTTTAATATATGCCTTAATTTATTGTTTTATAGGTTTGGTGTCATTGTGAAAAAAGTTATTGTACATTTATCTTTGTCATGCAAATGTATAGTGTTTGTCCTTTTAAGTACTTGATATAGATAAGAAGAAAATTGTTGACCAATGTCTTGAATGTGAATAAATTTAGTGCCTGATACAAAATAATGGATTACGTGCGCTTTATATCATATGTATTACTTTAAGTAGTGCTAAATTTATTATATGGATTGATGTACTTTATTTCATTTTCAGCTCAATGTCAAAATTTTCAAACTTGAGGGATTTTTCACAAGGAATGGGATCTCAGAGTAGATTTAGTAACCAACAACTTTTGAGGGGACAATATGCTGGTCATTTGCATGCAAGTGATCCCCTTGTGAGTCAAAATTAATTTTCCCTAGATTTTGAACCCTCTTTAAATATTGATGGAGATTTTGTGGAAGAAGAAGATGGTGTTGAGTGCGAGGAATCTGATACAGAACTTGGTAATGCAAACAATAAAAGCAAAAGTAACGGAAAAGGAAAAAGAGAAAGGGTGCAAACAAGAGATGGAAGCCCGAGGAGAGCTTATTCTTGATAAACTTTCTTGTTGACCGGGCTTCTAAGGGAAATAAAATATTCAAGACCTTTAAGAAGCCAACTTTTGTTGCAGCTGCAATTGCAGTGAACAAACAATTCAATCAAGATTTTACTGATAAGAAAGTTGAGAATCACATGAAATTCTTGAAAGCTAGATGGAGGGATATAATGAGATGCAAGAAAATTAGTGGCGAGTTGGAATAATGAGAAAAAGATGATTACAGTTGATCCGAAACTTTTGAACAATATATCAAGGTAAGTAATTTAGTTATTTCAAAATCATTTTATTAGTATCTATTTTGAAATTAAGTAACATTTGTTTTATTTATTTTGTAAGCACACAAAGACGTGGTTAACTATCTTAATGTTCCAATCCCTCACTTTGAGAAGTTGAGGATTATTTGTGGTGAGGATTTTGCTAATGGTGAGTTTAGAAGACCAATATATGATTCATTTGGAGCACAACCACCTTCGATGCCATAAATGTTGATGATGATTCAACTCCTATAAGAGATAATGTAGATGACAACAATGATGCAACTTTACGAATCGGACCATTACCTCACTACAAAAAAAGGGGTAAGTTATCCACGAAGGATGTTCAATCTCGAATGTGGATAAATTGTGTGACGGTCTTGATAAGGTAGCAAAAGCGATTGAGAGTAAAGATGAATGGAGGAAAGACTTATATGATTGTGTCATGCACATTAAGGGGTTTGTGAAGATGTGCTCGATGAGGTCTATGAAATTTTAGCAAGTAACGAGATGAAAGCTAAAAGTTTTTAGTTAAAGAGCACCATCGCCGGGGAAAAACAAGTCGAAAATTTGATTAAGAAACTTCAAGAAGATGAAGCTTTCACACTTGCTTGAGTATGATGGTCCTTTTATTTTGATGATACTATGTTACAATTTTAGTTTAGTTTTTCAATTTTAATTTATCTAGCTACTCTAGTGGTTCTTATATTATGGTGCTTTTGAGGGAAATTTTATTATGGTGTTTTCTAGGAAAATTTTAAAATTTTATCTTGTTCATTTAATTTCTCTTTTAAATTGTATTTCTTTGTTAGTAGTTGGAGGATGAGTCTCTTGGTGCATCAAATTCTTGTGTTACATATCGTGAGCTACATTCTAGATTATTTTCATAATTTGATGCTTTGATATTTCTTTCTGAGTTGATGATTTATTTGTGTGTGAAAGAAAGTTGATCATGTCTTCAAATTTTGGCATTTATTGTTTATGTGTGAAAGGAAGTTGATCATGTCTTCAAAATTTAGCATTTATCATCATGTATTAATATGGATTCATTTCACACTAAATATCATGAGTTGTAAAACATAAATATCAATTGATGTTTATACATGTATATTTGATGAGGTACTCTATGTGGTTAAAGGCTCAAGTTCACGATTTTTGAGTTTTAAGATATGTATTTTCTTATAATTTTGTGAAGATAAATATTGTGAAGGGTAAGCTCACCATGGTTACTATATGTCACTTTCTATTTTCACTTTCTATATGCCAAACAAAATTTATTTTAAAAAGTCTACTTTCTATTACTCACTTTCCATATAAACCAAACGACACATATGGAGAAAGTGAATGCCACATCAACTGCCACCTCAACTTTCCATCTTTTACTTATCATCATCCAAATAAGTTTTTGCAAATAGAAAGTGATGAGAAAGTACTTTCTCTAGAAAGTACTTTCTATCTATTTTCACTTTCCATTTACTTTCTATCTCTAAAAGGTAACTAAAAATCCAATCTAATCTCTGGAAATCTAATTCAATCATATCCCAATCCAATCTAATCTCAAAGGATCAAACTCAATCTCAGATAAATCCTCCAAATCTTAAAATGTTACTCATATTTTTCTTCTTTATCACATAAACTTTTCAAGGATTCCATCAACTCTCTAATCAAACAATTCCCAAATTATAAAGGAAATCAAAAAAATGTGCTTTTAGTATTCAAAGAAGGATTATTCAAAAATTCGATTTGAAGGCAGAGAAGGAAATTTTAATTCAAATTTGGATTTGAAGATAATATCTGAGTGTTGATCGGTTACAATCCTATATACGCAAAACTCAAAATTCAGTACCTAAAACATAAATCTACAAGGAACAAATTTACAGGAATCCTTTCATTAGTGGGTACTAAAATGTGCAAAAATAGTTTCTGGAGACCGGGGAAATCTGCTAGAGAGTGAAGCAATGGGCGATAGGGTGTTGAACAAAGCGACCATTCAGGTAAATTATCTTATTCTCTTCTAGCTGTCTTTGATTTCCATTACAATTTCTTCAAGTAATTGTATACTGCACAAGCGCTGAGTACTCAATTGGATTGTAAAAGACCAACCTTTCTACTGTTTCAATGCAACCATGATTAATACCTATATATTACCGAAGAATAACCTCTGTAACCCAAAACCCACCTTCCAACTCCCAATTTCTTTACCAATTCGTTAATAAACTCATGTGCTAAATATAGTTTGGCTTTTTTTTTTCTTTTGATAAAAATGGTGGGAGATCCCCCGCGTTTCACTAAAAGTGGTTTGTCATTTCTCCAAACACCATAGCTTCATCCAATTCTTGAAGAGTAGTGGTATCTACACTACTCCCTTTAAACTATTTTGTCACTACAAGAAAGAAAATTGTGGTGTACAAACTCTTTAGCCTTTTTCAAAATTGATGACTCATCAAGGGAGCGCACACTGAGCATTTTAAAGTTGAACAAATATCATTAAGTACAGTCTGAGCTGAATTTACAAGGGTCTACCGCTCAATAACCCACTAGACTTGATATTTTGGATGTCTGGTGCTCTTTGATGGGAGAAGTCGCAGGATTGTATTTCGTCCCTAGGGTTAGTTGTCCATTATGATTCAAAAAGGAGAAAATTATAAAAAGGAATAAGATATACCATGATCACAATTCATGAAATTTTATGTAAATGGGATGCAACATGCTGAGATAGAGAAGGGAAAGGGAATGTGATGGCAGCAAGATCAGATAATTTTGGTAATGGTTCCAAACTTCAAATTTTTAGGCTGAGCTAAAGGCTCTAAATGAGGGTTTAGTTCTATGCCAAGATACAGGTAATTCTCAAGTTGAAATTGAAGTGAATTTTCTTGTTTTGGTTAATCTGATTATGGATTCTCCTCCCCCTCAAAGGCAATATCGTTCCTTATGGAAGGCGGTCATGAATTTATTATCCGACATGTCTTTTGTTATCCATCACATTTATAGGGAAGCTAATGTCGGCTGACAAGTTGGCGGCAAATGGAGCTAGAAATAGCAACCTTGATATTTTCAATTCACACTTGATCTTCCTCAAAATGTTAGTCTGGCCTTGTTCGATGATAGATTTGGTCTCCCTCACATTAGAAAGAAGGTTGTTGTTTCTCAACGTAATATCTAGCCTGGTGTAAGCTTTGTTTTTAGGGGTCTTGACCATATGCAAACCCGGTGGTATTTCCTTTTTGAGGCTATTATTTTCAGCCATCAGTGAAATAAAATATTCAGGTCTGTCCGGGGACCTGCTTGAAGTTCCGGTTAAAAAAAAGGATGCAAACATGCAACTGGACCAATTGTCCTAGACTAATTAGCCATTCTGTGCATATTTAGGAGTAGCATGCATTTTGGAAGTGTATGGAGACCTATACACAATATCGGTTTGAACTTTGAAGTGCTTTCTACTTTTTCTTTCCTCCTCTTACCCTTGCTGCTACAAACACCGTTTAGTTTTGTTCTCCTCAGAATTTCCTTTTCTAGAGGTATTTTTTTTCGATAATCTCTCCAATTTTTGCTTTAAATCTCAAATATAATTTCTATGCTCTTTGTTGTTGTTCTTAACATCAGTTAGGCCTTAATAATCCAATTCTTTGGCAAGTGAACGTGGGTGCTGAAAGTCGAGAATTAGACTTGTTTGTCCTTGTGTGGTTACTGAAATAAAAGGATGTTAAAAGTAAAATACATCCTGTTATTTTTGGTAGAAGATGAAATTTGAATATCTGCACTTTTTTCTCATGAATGTATCTCTTTAACTATGATGAAAGAACAATAAATCCAATCAAATACCAATATTACAACATGGCTTTTTGAAGATTTCACCAAGTACATGTAATTCAAAAACGTTGTATTCTTATATTATCATGCTAATGCTATTCTTCTGTTTAATTAAGCAAATCATCCCATTTGCAGTATTGCCCCCCTGCTAATGCACGGTATAAGCGACCTCTGGTGTTGACTGGCCTTCCATCGGCTGCCTCAGCTGCTGCTGCTGCTAGGTCATCATCTTTTCTTACCTCAGCAGGTAAATTAGCAGCTCTTCTCCTATAAATTTATTAAACCGGTATTAGGAATTTAGAAACCTGAGCAAATTTGGACTTAAACCACATTTCCTTAGTAGGAAGGAAATTATACGCAAAATTAGATTTGATCTTTGAAGATGATAGCTCTTTTGCATCTGGTGCTGACATTGACTGAAAGAAATCCTCCACTGGAGAAGCAAATATGAATAACGATACAGTAGCAACAAGCATTGCTTCTGTTCCAACTAGTGTCTGTTCCAACAACTTGATCACTGGCTTTACCTGATGATTGAGAATGTATTAATTTATGTCATTCTATCTAACAATGATAAATTGAATTACATTTTGCAAGAGAAACTTGGTGCTAGCACTGCAGTTAACATTAGTTTTTATCACCAAAAAGGAGTTATTCTTCTATTGTCAAGTTTGTTACAGGTCACTTTTTTTAAGCCTATCTTTATCTCTTGGCCTTTTCTTTCACATAATCAAACAAAAACTTTATGATTAGTCAAATTTCGTAATTCCTCAATATGTCAGTAAGAATCCAATCTAGGAAAAATTGGGCCTTCCACTTTTGTACAACTGAAATGCCTAGTCAAAAGCTTCCAAGTAAAAGAATTTATACAAATGTTTCTTTCAATCATACTTCTAGTTCTTAGGGGTGGTTTTAGAAGGTTATCTTTTACATTCACTACAATGAGTGCGAGGCGCATTTGACCGTAATATGCTCTATTTCTCATAAGTTTTAGCGATGGTTATATTGCATCATAGCATGTCCAATTTCTCTGTCTAGTATCTATAATAAGGTAACAGCAGAGTTCTAAATTGGCAACTGATCCAGTAGTTAACCAGGTAATTAAGCCAACAATGGCACCTATAAAGTTCATTAATGATATTGTATAGGAAACTAGCTCCGGGCTCTCTTTGGGCAATCCATGACATCATCAAAATTTGACCCTTGGGTATAATTACCATCATCAACTACCTAGCTTTTATGTAGATTTTAATCTTAGGTACTCACGTCAATCTATGTCTTGGAGCCCCTTTTTTCTCATCCTTCAATAGAAAATTTCTTTTGGCGTGAAAAATCACTTCTACTAAGTAATTGAGTCTTTGTCTGTCATCAATAGACGGATACTTACACTCTTTCTCGATCTTAATGACAGAATTTCTCTATTAGACTATGTAAATAACCAAACTTGATTTTATGTGGGGATATCCTAATCTTCATGTAGGTTGTAGCAATGTATTCACTTTAAGTTTGAGGAACATAGGATATGTGTTTTGAAGCTGATGCATACACATTCATTAAATTCATATCTATTTGGATTGTGTTCTATCATGATTTGTCATGAGAATTCAGATTGTAAAAATTTAGTTTGTCAAATGATGGAACAGGAAATCTGTTACCTGCTAAATCAATAAAATCCATGATAACCACTAGCAAGTTTAAATCACTCTTTTGGTCTGAATTATTGTAGGAATCATTAACACCCTTATTTATTTATTAATTTGTCTAATGAAATTTGCAGTTAGTGACTTGCATACGGATGTTGTTATCATATTCCTAGAATTAACTCATAAATGGAAGTCCATTTGAAGTGGATCCTGATGATGATTCCATGCCAAGATTCCTGTGATGCCTACAACATATATTTGCATCTGATAAAGCTAGAACAAAGACTGTTTTTATTTGGATTGTCGTACGTTATGTATATGGCTAGGTGGAAGGGTTTCAATTATTATACTCCTGTTTTTTAGGAAAATTATTACACTCCCTAATACGCATGTTAATCTTCTATTTACCTTTAAGGCGCTCTGAGACCGGTGGGAGTACCCCAGTGGAGTGGTGATTTCTCTTTGTTCTGGTTTTTGAATTCTCCACTTCTACCAAATGAGAGGACCATATTTGTTATAGCACAAGATACTGAACATGGGTCTAATACCGTGTTACCTGAAAAGCTTCAAGGACAAAAATTTTGCTATGTGGATCTGGCATAATGACATTAATGTTCATGTAAGTTGCTTATCAAATGTCCCTAATTTTTATAGTCCACCATGTCTCCACCTTTGTCCCTATTATACCTTTTTGTCAGATTTGTATTACCAACTCAATGTTCAAATGATAAATTCTTGTTAGTCAGCCAAATTCAGTGGTGTAATAAATTGTTACCTAAGTCCTAATGATCCAGATATTTACGACCTTTCATTTCTAATGCTTTTCCTGTGTTTTCATTCAACATGAAATTGCTGAAATATTTGAAATAAATTCTGTTATAGTACTAATCAATAATTATGCATAACCTTAGTAAAACAGTATTGGTTTTCTTAGAAATGCATTGTTTTGAATTTAAAACCAGACTTTAAAGTGAAGGATCATGTTCACATGTTAATGTACCTTATATGATCCCAAAAGCCTATCACGAGCCAATACCTGAACAAATAAACAAAAAATAAAATAAAATAAAATAAAATAAAAATACCACCTAAGAATTATAGCAAAATTCTAAATAATATTAATCAAACTTTAGTTTGAGTTAGTCCAATCTGTTCTGCGCTTATTTGATTATATTACATCATTAAGCTTTATAACTTTGATAACATAATACGTAAGTGATCTCATAGGTTGGGAGCCAACCTCTGGTGGTTTTACCCACATTTGTTCATCATACCATCCACTTCCTCGTAAAGGATCACCGCTGACAATAGCTTATCACCGACGTAACTTCATCCCTGTGTCATGAAAAGGAGCAATCAAAAGATTTACACTGCAAGTATAAATTTTGAAAGAAATGTTGATTAAACTTTCAAATAACGAGGACATGTTTACTTCACCAGCCCAACTGGCAAAGGCATGGTTTTTGAATAATTTCAAAACTCTTCTAATTATCTTTAGAGCTAATAGGAAAGAACTGTATAATTTTACTTGCTTCTGTTTATAGTGAATAATTAACCTGATACTGATCAAACTATGATGATGTACCCTCAGACGAATCGTAAAACTTATTCTGATATATTTAGATTCTCTAGGACCATTTTATTTCTTTAACTGATCTCATATATGATTCTTAGTTTAATAAAAAAGCCTTATTTTGTCAATTACTTCCAAGAAAATGACGTTTCATTCTCTCTCACTCACTCATAAACAAACTAGAACAATGTATTTCTAACAGGAACTTCCAAGAAGAAGTCTTCTTATTATTCAAGATCAAAGATTGAAATTTTTTATTTTCCCTTGTTGTAAATGGTTCTTTTGATGTTTGAGTTAAAAGTTCTGAGCAGACTTGAACTTTCTAGAATAATTTTTTTTACTTTTAATCAGCTGCAACTTAACTGCGCCATCCTCCATGAATAGAGACAAGGAAAGCATGCAATAGTTCTTTGAGACAAAACTTCAAACTTCAAACATGCTGAGTGAGACAACAATGATCTATATCTAAATTTATTAGAACGCCCGATATGAGCCAAATGATATTTATTTGAGTTTTCGGCTCGTGAGATGTCAAAAGGAATTCCTTTAGGAGGATTGGGTTTTAGGTTTAGTTCCAACAACAGACTGAGTAGAAGCCTAGAAGGTGAGTACGTAATATTCGATTGAGATCTAAGATCAGAAGG
This sequence comes from Asparagus setaceus, assembly GCA_012295165.1. Taxonomy (NCBI): domain Eukaryota; kingdom Viridiplantae; phylum Streptophyta; class Magnoliopsida; order Asparagales; family Asparagaceae; genus Asparagus; species Asparagus setaceus. Next base: position 51,995,313 of record CM022704.1, on the reverse strand, counting down.
GTTAGCCTTTTTTGATCTAAAGTGGTTCAGTCTAGTATCAAGCCCTCATTGGTCAACTTCAAATGACATATTAAACTTTTAAATGTATAGATGTTCTGTATAGTTCAACAAATTCTAACATAATTGGGAGGGTGTTTGGGAAGGCTTATTTTTTGAAGCTTATAAGTTATATTGGCTTTTAGTTGCTTTTAGCTTTTATGATAAAAATACTATAAAAATTATTTGGGTAGAATTCGTAAGTCAGAGGAGCAGTTGCTTTATAAGGATATAGGTGAATTCGACTAGAGACATTTACCAGAAAGACAGGTGATATATGGCCTTTGTATATACTGAACTACTGAGTCTGAATCTTATCATGGACCTAAGATTCTCTTATGTTCATGCAACTGATAGTAGCCTATTGACTGTTTCTTAAAGGCACAGTTTGTTTTTGAATTTATTGGGTGTTGTAAAGACTAAAGAAGTTGTATCAATCTCTCGGATTTCTTTCTAGCTTTTCTCAAAACTAATTGCTCAGGCAAATGCTATCCAGACTAGATTCTGAGGAATGGAAAACTGAGAAAAAGATGCAGAAATGGAAATACTAACTTGCCTCTTTATATGTAGTAAACTATACGTACGTGAATTGTACTTAGGTAACAGGATTGAAAATGAAAACTGGACCTCTGAGCAATTTTGGCCGAAGAAAAATATACCCATTAATCAAATTGTAGCTGCAATATTTGCTGTAGTCTTTGCTGTCAAGTTATTAGAAATTTTGAATGCCTTTGACTTGAGAGGTGAACCTTTTCTCCCTTTAATGACTTCTAGCAATAGAAGTATAGTTTTCTTGGACCAGACAAGCCTAATTCAAGAGCATAGCTTGCCAGGCCAACTTCTTTGCATGCATTGCTTGCAGTTCAGACAGAGAGCATTTTGAGTTAGAAAACTCAGAATAACATACTCTTCAATTAGCATTGCTACTCGAAAATTTCTTTTAAGACTTAAAAATGAGAATCTTAAGTACCAAGTTTTCTCCATAAAGTTCCTTGTTAAACACAATTTATCGGTGAAGATTTGTCTCCACGCTTTTAAAAGAATGGACGCTATATCGATACTATTATTGAAAAGAAGCCTCCTATTTGGTTCGTGCGAACTTTTTTTTTTGACCTGTATGAGCTTCATTTTAGAATTTCAAATATACTCACGCATTGGGGAAAAAAAGAAAATGCCATCACATTTTAAAAAAGAAAATCAAATTAAAAAAAGAGAGAATCAACAGAAATGCCTTCAAACTTGGAAAAAATACAAAAAAGAACAAATTGTTTGCTCACGTGACAATTCGAGCGCAGCACTCCCTTAGTTTTCTGTCATACGCACATCACGTGCACCGGAATTAGTGCAAACAAAAATGTTGATCATGCTCATATATGCAAAGTTTTAAGGCGGTGCCTCGGGGTGGATGCTAATATCGAATGATTATGATATGGTCCAATAATTAATATATGCAAAAGTTGATCTTGCCCACATCATTGTCAACCAAGTATATTTGATTTTTCTGATACCCATGTAATTGTATATATATATTTTTAAGTTGTTAGATGATGATGGTGTACATGGTAACATAATTCTACAATCACAAAAAGTTGATAGTTAATAGCATCAAATTTTTCACTCACATAAGAGGAACTCTCTAATCAAATAATTCACAACTGTTGAAATTAAATCAAATAAAAATGTGTATTTAGTATTCGAAGAAGGTTATGTCACATTAGAAGAAGCATTCAAAATTGATCTGAAGGCATGCAGATAAGGAACTTTGATTCAAATTTGGTTCAAGATGATAACTCGGTATTCGATCAATTACAACCCTATAGATGCAAAACTTAAAATGCAAATACCTAAAAGGCTAAATTTCCCAAAAAACCCCGAATTAACTTTTGAGGATCATCAGATAATCCCCATAACTTTCAAAATATCAGAAAACCCTTCAACTTTAAAATATTTTCGTAAACCCCCCTTTCAGCATTAAGTATACAATTCTCACATGGGTGGATAGTAAATTTACGTAGGGAATATTTTTACTAGTGAAAATTGGGGTTTATGCTTTTGGTTTTGTGTTGTTTACTTTTGTTTTTTGTTTTTTTGGTTTTTTTAATTACGTCGAAATTAAGGATATTTTTTGTGATAGTTTGAAAAGTATTGGGAGTTCTCTGATAATTGCCCAAAGCTAAGGCAGGTTTTCTTGAAATTTAGCCTACCTAAAACATAAATATACAATGATACAAGAATAATTTATGCGAATCCTTTTATTTAGTGGTACTAAATTGCAAAAATAGCATCCGGAGACCAGGGAAAACAACAGAAGAGGGGAAGCAATGGGCAATAGGAAGAAGCCACAATGAACAGGTAAAATATCCTATTCTCTAGTAACTCTCTTTATTTTCCATTACAGTTTCTTCAAGTAATTGCACACTTCACAAGGGCTGAGTGCTGAATTGGATTGTAAAAGGCTAGTCTTTCTACCGTTTCAATGCAACCTATGACTGATACCTAGATTACTAAAGAACCTCTGTAAGACTGTAACTCAAAACCCACCTTACAAGTCCCCATTTCTTTACAAATTTCTTGAATCCCTGTCATCCGTCGCCAAAGATTGAGCTCAAAGTGTCATGGCTTAATGTCCCTTTTCCTTGGTTGCTTCTTGCGAGTTGCATATATTGCTCATTTTGGAGAAGAGGTGTATACCTCGGGATCATGTTATGAGAATTTCTTTTTCCCAAGGAAAAGAGGGTTTTAGCCCATATTATGAGAAGGAGGGAAAGAGCAGAAAACAAAAAATTTACATGGAAATAGCTTGATACAGAGAGGTACACAACAATATCACAAACTTATACTTTTCTGTCAAACTTCGTGAATCTATGTAACTTTGCTTGAGTTGTAGGTGACCATTTTAAAGTTGATCAGGTCGTTAAGGAGATTCTGTACAGGAATTACAAGGCTGTACCCATCAAATATGCCATTAGACTTGAGATTTTGGATGTCTGGTATTTTTAGATGGCAGAAGTTGCACGAGCAAAAGCACAAGGCTTCTGTTATGTTTGGTGTAAGTTTCCTCGGGTCTAGTTGTCCCGTATCATTCAAAAATGGGGAATGATCGAATTAAAAAGAGAAAAAATATGGCATGAATTTAAGCAATTGTTCACAATTCGTAAAATATAGTCGTAAATGGCTTGCAATGTGCAACTAGACCAATTGTCCTAGACTAATCGGCCATTCTGTGTTATACTTAGGAGTAGCATGCATTTGTGCAAATGTATGGAGACCTGTGCACAATACCTGTTTGAACTTTGAAGTGTTTTCTACTTTTCTTTCCTCCTTTGAGCCTTTCTGCTTCCAAAGCCTTTTAATTTTGGTCTCCTCGACATCTCTTTTCCTCTGAGACTTGAGGTGATTTTTAAAGATTTGTCCTGAATTTTGCTTTCACGTCAAATATAATTTCTATGCTCTTTGCTGTTGTTGATAGTTGTCGAGTTGCAGTTTTCTATCGTATGGTTTTGGTACTAGATTACTAGATTCAAGAATAATGCTTTATTTCTTTTCAGTAGCATCTTTTAGGCCTAAAAACTCAATTCTTTATCAAGTTAATGTGGATTCTGAAAGTCCAGAATCAGACTTGTTTCCTCTCGTATGATTACTGAAATAAGAGGATAAAAGCAAACTATATCCAGTAATATTTTTGGCAGAACATGAAATTTGAAGATCTGTATTTTGTCTCATAAATATATTCCCTTTAACTATAATCAAACAACAATAGCTCCTATTTAATCCGATATTACAACATGGCTTTCATGAAGATTTTACCAAGTACATGTAATTCAAAAACTTTTTGTATTCTTTAACTATATTATCATGCTATTGCTATTCTTCTGGTTAATTAAGCAAATCATCCCATTTGCAGTATTGTCCACCTGCTAATGCACGGTAGTAGCGATCCCTGCAGTAAACTGGCCTTCCATCCGCTGCTTCAGCTGCTGCTGCTGCTAGGTCATCATCTTTTCTTACCTCAGCAGGTAAACTCAGCAGCTCTTCCTTTCTATAGATTTATCAAACTGATGTTAGGAATTCGGAAACCTGTGGAAATTTGGAATTAAATGCCTTTTCTGAGTAGGAACAAAATTATACCTCAAATTAGATTTGACCTTTGAAGCTGATATCTCTTCTCCATTTGGTGTTAACATTGACTGAAAGAAATCTTCTACCGGAGAAGCAAATATGAATAACGATACTGCAGTAACAAGCATCGCTCCTGTCCCAACTAGTGTCTGTTTCAACAACTTGATCACTGGCTTTACCTGATGATTGAGAAAGTATTAATTTAGTTCATTGTTTCTAACGATGAAAAATTGAATTACATTTGGCAGGAGAACTTGATGCTGTTAGTGTTGTTAAAATTAGTTTTGTCACCAAAGAAGAGTTATCTATTATTATCAAGTTTGTTACACTTCTCGTTTTTAAATCCTATCTTTTTCTCTTGGCCTTTTCTTTCACTTAATCAATAGAAAACTTTATGATAAGTCAAACTTGGGTAATTCCTATGTCACTTAGTTAGAATCCAATCTAGGAAAGGATTGTGGTTTTCCACTTTTGGACAACTGAAATGCGTTGCCATTAAGCTTCCAAGTGAAAGCATTTATACAAATGTTTCTTCCAATCATACATTCCAGTTCTTAGGGTTGCTCGATGACTTATTTCTACAATGACTTATTTACCAGTCCTCTCTTTCTCATTAGTAGAGCTAGGGTCATGTTGCATCACAGCATGTGCAATTTCTCTGTCCAGTATTCATAATAAGGTAACAACAGAGTTCCAAATAGACAACTTCCATTCATGATCTTTACACGGAACGGCTCCAGGCTATCTCTTTATGCAATCTGTGACCTCATCAAGTATTGACCTTTAGGTATGATTAACATGATCAGCTACCTAGCTCTATCTACATTTCAACCTTAGGTTGATCAGCGTCAATCTGTATCCTTCAGCCCTAATTTCTTCCTGTCTCTTTAATTGAATTTGGGCGTGAGAAGTTTCCACTTGGAAAATAAGTTTCTTTTCATCATTAATTGTTGGATGCTCTAAACATTGGCTCTATCATAATGATAAAAAGTCTGTCTTAGACTATGCACAGAACCAAAATTGATCTTTGTGTAGAGATAATCTAATCTTCTTGTTGCAATGTATTCACTTAAGTTTTGGAACATAGGATAAGCATTATTAAGTTCACGCATACCATAAAATTCCTAATTGTATTTGGATTGTGGTTGTAACAATTTTCCATGAAAATTCAGATTTCAAAACTTTTTAGTTTGTCAAACAATACAACGTGAAAGTATTAGAGGCTAAATAAACAAAAGCAATGGAAACCACCAGCAAGCTAAAGTCACTGCTTTTGCCACTATTGCGTTTTTCCCCTTACAGATTCCTCAACAGCGTGAGGTGACTGGTAAACGGTAGATAAACGGTTGTTCATCAATCAAGGTCATTAGTGTAATGGATGGTTTCCTAACCATCCTGATATGCTTATTATTTTCATTCGACATGACACATTACTAATAACATGACAACTGCAATCTGGCTGAGCAATTAAATTTTGTTATACTAACATCAATAACTACGCGTATTTCGAGAGAATAGCAGTGACTTGTTTGAAATACATTTTCAGAATTTAAAAAACCACACTGTAAGGTGAAGAATCATGTTCACATGTTAGAATGTACCTTATATGACCCCAAAAGCCTATCACGAGCCAATACCTGAACAAAGAAAATAAAAATAAAAAACAACATCTAGGAATCATGGCGAATTATTGTAAATAGTATTAATCAAACTTTAGTTCTGAGTTAGTCCATTCTGATTTCTGCACTTAGATATTACATCATTAAGCATTCTAATTTCAATGACATAAGTGGTATCATAGGTTGAGAGCTTACCTCTGGTGGTTTTACCCACATTTGTCCATCATACCATCCACTTTCCTCGTAAGGGATCACTGCTGATAATAGTCTATCACCGACGTAACTCCATCCCTGTGGCATGAAATTATACCAAACTATCAGAAGATTTACCACTGCAATTACATAACTTGAAAGAAAATGTTGATCAAACTTTCAGAAATAATGAGGACATTTTTACTTCACCAACCCATCTGGTAAAGGCATATTTGGCTCATTTCCTGATTCTTCTAATTATTTTTGGTGCTAATAGGAAATGAATTGTATGCCTTTACCACTTTGCTTATTTTATAGTGGACACAAATCAAACTATGAGGATGTACCCTCAGATGAATCATATAACTTATTCTGACATATTTAGATTCTATAGGACCATTTTAGTCATATAAATGATCTTATATATAATTTTTAATTTATGAAAAGCCTTAGTTTATCAATTTGTTCCAAGAAAATAATGTTGACCCTCTCCGCACTCGTACACAATCTAGAACACTGCACTTCTGATGAGTGATAACAGGAATTTCAAAAAGAAGTCTGCTTACGATTTTAGATCATGGAAGATTGAGATTATTGAGCTGTCCCTTATTCTAAATCACTCTTTTGATGTTTGGTCTTGAATTTCTGCACCTAAATGCTTGAACGGTATAGAAGTCCTTTAGTATTTTCAAACAGCTGCAACCTAACTGGGTCATCCTCCTTTAAGAGACACAAGGAAAGCATGCAATAATTCTTCGAGACACAATTTGAAGCATGCAGAATGGAGACATCTATAGCTTTTCTCTAAGTTTTTAGGCAATGTAGATAGTAGATACAAGTCAAAGAGAGAGTACTTGAGTTTTTGGCTTGAGACATGTCATCCGGTTATGAGGGGGAGAATGGCATTTAGGTTTAGTCCCATACTGAAAACAGAGTAGATGTGAGTGCTTAGTATGTCATTTGGATTGAGTCTATTATCAAGCCCTCATTTGTCAACTTCGAATGTCATGTCGAAGTGTCAAATAACTAGGTTTTGATGTGTGTATAATTGAGATAATTCTAACATCACTTAGTAATCCAAATGTCAAGCTACCAGATATATGCGCAGGACAATAAGAGACACGAGGAAGAGGGTTCCAATTCCAGCTGCTAGCACAAATCTCACAGGATCCTGCGTATACAAGAAGAGGGTTAGTAAGTCACGAGACAGTTGCAGTATAAGGATATACTTGGGATTTTGTTAGACATATTACCAGAAGGACAAGTGATATTCTGGGCTTCGTAAAAACTCAGCCGGGCTATTAAATTCACCAAGGACCTATATTTCTCTCTTTAAATATGTATGTACAACTGATATAAAACTGTTTCTAAATCAATGAAAATGCCTTTGCATTTTTGGGTGTTTGTAAAGAGGTTATACCATCATCTAGGATTTCTATAGAATTTTCTCAAAACTAATTGCTCAGGCAAATGCTATCCAGACTAGATTCTGAGGAATGGAAAACTGAGAAAAAGATGCAGAAATGGAAATACTAACTTGCCTCTTTATATGTAGTAAACTATACGTCACGTGAATTGTACTTAGGTAACAGGATTGAAAATGAAAACTGGACCTCTGAGCAATTTTGGCCGAAGAAAAATATACCCATTAATCAAATTGTAGCTGCAATATTTGCTGTAGTCTTTGCTGTCAAGTTATTAAAAATTTTGAATGCCTTTGACTTGAGAGGTGAACCTTTTCTCCCTTTAATGACTTCTAGCAATAGAAGTATAGTTTTCTTGGACCAGACAAGCCTAATTCAAGAGCATAGCTTGCCAGGCCAACTTCTTTGCATGCATTGCTTGCAGTTCAGACAGAGAGCATTTTGAGTTAGAAAACTCAGAATAACATACTCTTCCAATTAGCATTGCTACTCGAAAATTTCTTTTAAGACTTAAAAAATGAGAATCTTAAGTACCAAGTTTTCTCCATAAAGTTCCTTGTTAAACACAATTTATCGGTCAAGATTTGTCTCCACGCTTTTAAAAGAATGGACGCTATATCGATACTATTATTGAAAAGAAGCCTCCTATTTGGTTCGTCTGAACTTTTTTTTTTACCTGTATGAGCTTCATTTTAGAATTTCAAATATACTCACGCATTGGGGAAAAAAGGAAAATGCCATCACATTTTAAAAAGAAAATCAAATTAAAAAAGAGAATCAATAGAAATGCCTTTAAACTTGGAAAAATACAAAAAGAACAAATTGTTTGCTCATTGACAATTCGCGCAGCACTCCCTTAGTTTTCTGTCATACGCATCAGCGTGCACCGGAATTAGTGCAAACAAAAATGTTGATCATGTTCATATATGCAAAGTTTTAAGGCGGTGCCGGGTGGATGCTAATATCGAATGATTATGATATGGTCCAATAATTAATATATGCAAAAGTTGATCTTGCCCACATCATTGTCAACCAAGTATATGTGATTTTTCTGATACCCATGTAATTGTATATATATATTTTTAAGTTGTTAGATGATGATGGTGTACATGGTAACATAATTCTACAATCACAAAAAGTTGATAGTTAATAGCATCAAATTTTTCACTCACATAAGAGGAACTCTCTAATCAAATAATTCACAACTGTTGAAATTAAATCAAATAAAAATGTGTATTTAGTATTCGAAGAAGGTTATGTCACATTAGAAGAAGCATTCAAAATTGATCTGAAGGCATGCAGATAAGGAACTTTGATTCAAATTTGGTTCAAGATGATAACTTCGGTATTCGATCAATTACAACCCTATAGATGCAAAACTTAAAATGCAAATACCTAAAAGGCTAAATTTCCCAAAAAAACCGAATTAACTTTTGAGGATCATCAGATAATCCCCATAACTTTCAAAATATCAGAAAACCCTTCAACTTTAAAATATTTTCGTAAACCCCTTTCAGCATTAAGTATACAATTCTCACATGGGTGGATAGTAAATTTCGTAGGGAATATTTTTACTAGTGAAAATTGGGGTTTATGCTTTTGGTTTTGTGTTGTTTACTTTTGTTTTTGTTTTTGGTTTTTTAATTACGTCGAAATTAAGGATATTTTTGTGATAGTTTGAAAAGTATTGGGAGTTCTCTGATAATTGTCCAAAGCTAAGGCAGGTTTTCTTGAAATTTAGCCTACCTAAAACATAAATATACAATGATACAAGAATAATTTACGCGAATCCTTTTATTTAGTGGTACTAAATTGCAAAAATAGCATCCGGAGACCAGGGAAAACAACAGAAGAGGGGAAGCAATGGGCAATAGGAAGAAGCCACAATGAACAGGTAAAATATCCTATTCTCTAGTAACTCTCTTTATTTTCCATTACAGTTTCTTCAAGTAATTGTACACTTCACAAGGGCTGAGTGCTGAATTGGATTGTAAAAGGCTAGTCTTTCAACCGTTTCAATGCAACCTATGACTGATACCTAGATTACTAAAGAACCTCTGTAAGACTGTAACTCAAAACCCACCTTACAAGTCCCCATTTCTTTACATATTTCTTGAATCCCTGTCATCCGTCGCCAAAGATTGAGCTCAAAGTGTCATGGCTTAATGTCCCTTTTCCTTGGTTGCTTCTTGCGAGTTGCATATATTGCTCATGTTGGAGAAGAGGTGAATACCTCGGGATCATGTTATGAGAATTTCTTTTTCGCAAGGAAAAGAGGGTTTTAGCCCATATTATGAGAAGGAGGGAAAGAGCAGAAAACAAAAAATTTACATGGAAATAGCTTGATACAGAGAGATACACAACAATATCACAAACTTATACTTTTCTGTCAAACTTCGTGAATCTATGTAACTTTGCTTGAGTTGTAGGTGACCATTTTAAAGTTGATCAGGTCGTTAAGGAGATTCTGTACAGGAATTACAAGGCTGTACCCATCAAATATGCCATTAGACTTGAGATTTTGGATGTCTGGTATTTTTAGATGGCAGAAGTTGCACGAGCAAAAGCACAAGGCTTCTGTTATGTTTGGTGTAAGTTTCCTCAGGTCTAGTTGTCCCGTATCATTCAAAAATGGGGAATGATCGAATTAAAAAGAGAAAAAATATGGCATGAATTTAAGCAATTGTTCACAATTCGTAAAATATAGTCGTAAATGGCTTGCAATGTGCAACTAGACCAATTGTCCTAGACTAATCGGCCATTCTGTGTTATACTTAGGAGTAGCATGCATTTGTGCAAATGTATGGAGACCTGTGCACAATACCTGTTTGAACTTTGAAGTGTTTTCTACTTTTTCTTTCCTCCTTTGAGCCTTTCTGCTTCCAAAGCCTTTTAATTTTTGGTCTCCTCGACATCTCTTTTCCTCTGAGACTTGAGGTGATTTTTTAAAGATTTGTCCTGAATTTTGCTTTCACGTCAAATATAATTTCTATGCTCTTTGCTGTTGTTGATAGTTGTCGAGTTGCAGTTTTCTATCGTATGGTTTTGGTACTAGATTACTAGATTCAAGAATAATGCTTTATTTCTTTTTCAGTAGCATCTTTTAGGCCTAAAAAACTCAATTCTTTATCAAGTTAATGTGGATTCTGAAAGTCCAGAATCAGACTTGTTTCCTCTCGTATGATTTCTGAAATAAGAGGATAAAAGCAAACTATATCCAGTAATATTTTTGGCAGAACATGAAATTTGAAGATCTGTATTTTGTCTCATAAATATATTCCCTTTAACTATAATCAAACAACAATAGCTCCTATTTAATCTGATATTACAACATGGCTTTCATGAAGAATTTACCAAGTACATGTAATTCAAAAACTTTTTGTATTCTTTAACTATATTATCATGCTATTGCTATTCTTCTGGTTAATTAAGCAAATCATCCCATTTGCAGTATTGTCCACCTGCTAATGCACGGTAGTAGCGATCCCTGCAGTAAACTGGCCTTCCATCCGCTGCTTCAGCTGCTGCTGCTGCTAGGTCATCATCTTTTCTTACCTCAGCAGGTAAACTCAGCAGCTCTTCCTTTCTATAGATTTATCAAACTGATGTTAGGAATTCGGAAACCTGTGGAAATTTGGAATTAAATGCCTTTTCTGAGTAGGTACAAAATTATACCTCAAATTAGATTTGACCTTTGAAGCTGATATCTCTTCTCCATTTGGTGTTAACATTGACTGAAAGAAATCTTCTACCGGAGAAGCAAATATGAATAACGATACTGTAGTAACAAGCATCGCTCCTGTCCCAACTAGTGTCTGTTTCAACAACTTGATCACTGGCTTTACCTGATGATTGAGAAAGTATTAATTTAGTTCATTGTTTCTAACGATGAAAAATTGAATTACATTTGGCAGGAGAACTTGATGCTGTTAGTGTTGTTAAAATTAGTTTTTGTCACCAAAGAAGAGTTATCTATTATTATCAAGTTTGTTACACTTCTCGTTTTTTTAAATCCTATCCTTTTCTCTTGGCCTTTTCTTTCACTTAATCAATAGAAAACTTTATGATAAGTCAAACTTGGGTAATTCCTATGTCACTTAGTTAGAATCCAATCTAGGAAAGGATTGTGGTTTTCCACTTTTGGACAACTGAAATGCGTTGCCATTAAGCTTCCAAGTGAAAGCATTTATACAAATGTTTCTTCCAATCATACATTCTAGTTCTTAGGGTTGCTCGATGACTTATTTCTACAATGACTTATTTACCAGTCCTCTCTCTCATTAGTAGAGCTAGGGTCATGTTGCATCACAGCATGCGCAATTTCTCTGTCCAGTATTCATAATAAGGTAACAACAGAGTTCCAAATAGACAACTTCCATTCATGATCTTTACACGGAACTAGCTCCAGGCTATCTCCTTATGCAATCTGTGACCTCATCAAGTATTGACCTTTAGGTATGATTAACATGATCAGCTACCTAGCTCTATCTACATTTCAACCTTAGGTTGATCAGCGTCAATCTGTATCCTTCAGCCCTAATTTCTTCCTGTCTCTTTAATTGAATTTGGGCGTGAGAAGTTTCCACTTGGAAAATATGTTTCTTTTCATCATTAATTGTTGGATGCTCTAAACATTGGCTCTATCATAATGATAAAAAGTCTGTCTTAGACTATGCACAGAACCAAAATTGATCTTTGTGTAGAGATAATCTAATCTTCTTGTTGCAATGTATTCACTTTAAGTTTTGGAACATAGGATAAGCATTATTAAGTTCACGCATACCATAAAATTCCTAATTGTATTTGGATTGTGGTTGTAACAATTTTCCATGAAAATTCAGATTTCAAAACTTTTTAGTTTGTCAAACAATAGAACGTGAAAGTATTAGAGGCTAAATAAACAAAAGCAATGGAAACCACCAGCAAGCTAGAGTCACTGCTTTTGCCACTATTGCGTTTTCCCCTTACAGATTCCTCAACAGCGTGAGTTGACTGGTAAACGGTAGATAAACGGTTGTTCATCAATCAAGGTCATTAGTGTAATGTATGGTTTCCTAACCATCCTGATATGCTTATTATTTTCATTCGACATGACACATTACTAATAACATGACAACTACAATCTGGCTGAGCAATTAAATTTTGTTATACTAACATCAATAACTACGCGTATTTCGAGAGAATAGCAGTGACTTGTTTGAAATACATTTTCAGAATTTAAAACCACACTGTAAGGTGAAGAATCATGTTCACATGTTAGAATGAGTTCGAAAAAAATTAGAGATCTTTCAAGATTGTTGTCGCTCTCTCTCTCTCTTGTTCTCATCTTAAGATTTGGGAAAAAATCCTAGGTCTCCATATCTTGCTAAAGATCTCTTTTCCAATGAATCGGTGTTTGGATCGTGCTTTTTCGACCACGGTTATCCCAGTAGTTGAAATCAAAGCAAATAGGAAGGTAAAAATTCCTTTTTTAAGAAAAAATTAATTTTTTTATCAAATAGCCTCTAACTCACTCCATGTTGTGATTGTTTTTATTTAATTAAAGTATACTATTGTTCAATTTCATG
>CM022704.1:51887212-51982256 GCA_012295165.1 Asparagus setaceus | reverse complement strand
GGCCGTGTGGGGGTTGGGGGCTCAACAGAATAAATTCTAGCAGAAATATTTGCCTATTAGAGTCCTATTAAGACCCAACTTCATATTGTGCCCATTGATTGCCAGTTTGCCACTATATCTTGGACTACTGAAAGACATCTTGCCCATTGCTTCCCTCTTCTGTTGTTTTCCCTGGTCTCCGGATGCTATTTTTGCAATTTAGTACCACTAAATAAAAGGATTCGCATAAATTATTCTTGTATCATTGTATATTTATGTTTTAGGTAGGCTAAATTTCAAGAAAACCTGCCTTAGCTTTGGGCAATTATCAGAGAACTCCCAATACTTTTCAAACTATCACAAAAATATCCTTAATTTCGACGTAATTAAAAACCAAAAACAAAACAAAAGTAAACAACACAAAACCAAAAGCATAAACCCCAATTTTCACTAGTAAAAATATTCCCTACGTAAATTTACTATCCACCCATGTGAGAATTGTATACTTAATGTGGGGGTTCTGAAAATATTTTAAAGTTGAAGGGTTTTCTGATATTTTGAAAGTTATGGGGATTATCTGATGATCCTCAAAAGTTAATTCGGGGGTTTTTTTGGGAAATTTAGCCTTTTAGGTACTTGCATTTTAAGTTTTGCATCTATAGGGTTGTAATTGATCGAATACCGAGTTATCATCTTGAACCAAATTTGAATCAAAGTTCCTTATCTGCATGCCTTCAGATCAATTTTGAATGCTTCTTCTAATGTGACATAACCTTCTTCGAATACTAAATACACATTTTATTTGATTTAATTTCAACAGTTGTGAATTATTTGATTAGAGAGTTCCTCTTATGTGAGTGAAAAATTTGATGCTATTAACTATCAACTTTTTGTGATTGTAGAATTATGTTACCATGTACACCATCATCATCTAACAACTTAAAAAATATATATATACAATTACATGGGTATCAGAAAAATCAAATATACTTGGTTGACAATGATGTGGGCAAGATCAACTTTTTTGCATATATTAATTATTGGACCATATCATAATCATTCGATATTAGCATCCACCCCGAGGCACCGCCTTAAAACTTTTGCATATATGAGCATGATCAACATTTTTTGTTTGCACTAATTCCGGTGCACGTGATGTGCGTATGACAGAAAACTAAGGGAGTGCTGCGCTCGAATTGTCACGTGAGCAAACAATTTGTTCTTTTTTTGTATTTTTTCCAAGTTTGAAGGCATTTCTGTTGATTCTCTCTTTTTTTAATTTGATTTTCTTTTTTAAAATGTGATGGCATTTTCTCTTTTTTTCCCCAATGCGTGAGTATATTTGAAATTCTAAAAATGAAGCTCATACAGGTCAAAAAAAAAAAAAAAAGTTCGCACGAACCAAATAGGAGGCTTCTTTTCAATAATAGTATCGATATAGCGTCCATTCTTTTAAAAAGCGTGGAGACAAATCTTCACCGATAAATTGTGTTTAACAAGGAACTTTATGGAGAAAACTTGGTACTTAAGATTCTCATTTTTTAAGTCTTAAAAAGAAATTTTCGAGTAGCAATGCTAATTGGAAGAGTATGTTATTCTGAGTTTTCTAACTCAAAATGCTCTCTGTCTGAACTGCAAGCAATGCATGCAAAGAAGTTGGCCTGGCAAGCTATGCTCTTGAATTAGGCTTGTCTGGTCCAAGAAAACTATACTTCTATTGCTAGAAGTCATTAAAGGGGAGAAAAAGGTTCACCTCTCAAGTCAAAGGCATTCAAAATTTCTAATAACTTGACAGCAAAGACTACAGCAAATATTGCAGCTACAATTTGATTAATGGGTATATTTTTCTTCGGCCAAAATTGCTCAGAGGTCCAGTTTTCATTTTCAATCCTGTTACCTAAGTACAATTCACGTACGTATAGTTTACTACATATAAAGAGGCAAGTTAGTATTTCCATTTCTGCATCTTTTTCTCAGTTTTCCATTCCTCAGAATCTAGTCTGGATAGCATTTGCCTGAGCAATTAGTTTTGAGAAAAGCTAGAAAGAAATCCGAGAGATTGATACAACTTCTTTAGTCTTTACAACACCCAATAAATTCAAAAACAAACTGTGTCTTTAAGAAACAGTCAATAGGCTACTATCAGTTGCATGAACATAAGAGAATCTTAGGTCCATGATAAGATTCAGACTCAGTAGTTCAGTATATACAAAGGCCATATATCACCTGTCTTTCTGGTAAATGTCTCTAGTCGAATTCACCTATAAAAACTATTGTTTAAAAGCTAGATGTGGTTTTTTCTTCTTTTCCGTTTCTACCCTTCTAAGGCTTTTCGATTTCCAGCTTGTACCACACCCCGCTAATTTATTGGGTTTGAGGATATTATGGGGAGAAGTGGACCAAATTTCATCATTTTCTGTTCATAATTATTTTCCAGTTTTGCCCTTGGATTTTTTATTTTCTTTTCGTTGGGTTTGTGGTTATTTTGGGGATAAGGTTGCCAAAATTTCAGCCGCTATCCCCGTTTGCTTGCGGGGTTAAGTTGCTCCTCAGTTATTAGAGGGCGTGACGTCTAAGACGCGCTGCCATACCTTGTCACGCTCTAACGTGGATTTTCCACGGCGATGGGATGGGAAGTAGTGGAATCGGCAGGCATGGGTGTGTACTTGAATTTAATTTTTTATTTGATAAAAGAAGAGGGTTTTGGTAAATGTCCAAGGATCTGAGAATTTGGTCGGAGGTTAGAGAGAAGAAGAAAGGGTTGGAGGGTGCAAGGTTCTCATTTTAGGTAGGTTTTTCATCTGTTTGTAGGGCTCTTGCTGCAATTGGGAAATTTTACACAATTCTGGTGAGGAAAAAAAAAATCCTTTGTTGCCATTTTGTTATGAATTAGTTTCTTCTTTTTGTTGATTAATTGCATTCTAGGGCCCTTGATCATAAAAGAGATCTATCCTCTTCTTCAAAGTGTGACATTTGATCGAAGACGGTAGCCGTAATCACTGGTAAGGTTCTCAAACACTTTTTTTTTTTCTTTTTCTTTTGGGTATAACAGATAAATTGTTGATGCTTGTGAAGGTTAGAGTTGTCATCTTGCTTGGTTCTGCATGACGTGTTTTTTATTTTTGTTACAGGTGCGATTTTTCTCTGTAAAAACGTGTTGTATTTGGATGGTAGGGATGGAATTTCTTGCTTTTCTTTTCCTATAAAAGGTGCGATTGTTACTTACTTTTCTTTTCCATTTTTACTTTGTTTTCTTTTTCTCTCTTTGCTCTCACGCTCTACAGTAGCGAGGCTCCTCTTGGATTATATTTAGGCTTTCATCTGAATTCTTGGCTAATCTTATGATTTCATTTGTTCTTCTTTCAGATGCTTCCTAGGCAATGCCGGCGACTTGCCACTTTAGATATCGGCTGCTTGTGGTGGTGCTAATATAGGAACATCTACTTCGAGTTCTCAAATTGTGGTGGTGAATTTTGTGAATTTGAGACCGAGAACGTTACCATGTGTAATTCTTCATATGTTTATATTATCTGCAAATTTTATATTTTGGTTTGCTTAGTTAAAAGACATTGCTTGAAGAAAAACTACAGGAAGTCATTGTTTTAAAGTAAATTCTCTTTAGCAGCTCCTAACAAGAATACAAAACTACAGGGAGTCATTGTTTTTCAGTTACTACATTTAATTTAATTACAAGGAGTCTAATAATTATGCAAACTACAGGGGCCTACTAACAAAATAGCCGCATCAGCACAAGTGTTCATTTTACACTGAACATTAGCAACCACTGACTTATCAAGTTCCCTTGTGTAAAGAAACTATCTATAGGAACTTTACAGCTGAAATATTACTAGATTTTTTTCTAAATTATCTTCATTAAAAATTCACTAAGTTTTTTTCCACTGTTATACATCTAGAAGAAAGAACCTTCTATCTCCTTGAGATTGAAATTGAAACGGTTTTGTCATTTACCTCCCCTTTCCTAGAGTCTGTAAATATTTAAATCCTTATGTTTGATCTTCTTTATGCTTTTAGAATTGTAACTTGAAAGAAATATTTCACTCTTAAAATGCGTGAAAATTGAAATGATTTTGTTGTCAAATTGTCCCCTTTCAAATGAACTGTAAAATTTATCCTTGTTTTTGTTCTTCTTTTATGCTACGACATCTGTATTTAGTATAGTTATTTTTAGTTTTCAGATGGCTCATTTCTGATGGATAATATCCATAGTACTTGTGCACATGAATGTGAAAATAACATGTTATATATAAAAAGTTGCAAGTTACAGATAAATTAAAAAAAAAGATTGGATAAGAAAGAATTGATGACAAGAATTTAGCAGTTCCTTTAGTAAAAGATTTAAAACAAATTGTATAGATTTTAAGAAACTAAGAGGAATTTCATCAGGTGCTACTGTTGTTATTGTTATTTTAAAATTCCCATGTGCAGACTAGGAGCTACACCTCAAACTTTGTATATGTTCTTCCAAATATTTCTAATCTACTATGTATGTTCTCTTATCATATTTACGTCTTTAAGTTTCTGCAACAGGTACATGATTGCAACAATTGCAAGAAGCAGACATTGTTACAATGAGATTCTTACAGTGGAGAAGACTTGGGGTCAGTTTGGCAAATCGCATAAAATTGGGCCAAGGCCAGGTCAAATAGTTTTGTATTAAAAGCTGGTTTCATTCCATTATTGGTCTAAATGAAAACTAGTTTAGTGTCATTATTGGGGTTAAAATGGGTAGGGTCTGCCTAAATTTGACAAACTAAGCATAAAATTGGGCCAGTTCACCCGCCCAATTTTACAAAATTGCCAAACACACCCTTAGCTAAGTTGAGGAGAATGAGATGAGAAACACAGAAAGTTGTCTTGGTTCATCTTGATAAGACTATCTCGTTGAGAAAACATGAAGTTGAATAGAATTAACATGAAGTTGAATAGAATTAACATGAAGTTGAATAGAATTAACATGAAGTTGAATAGAATTAACATGAAGTTGAATAGAATTAACATGAAGTTGAATAGAATTAACATGAAGTTGAATAGAATTAACATGAAGTTGAATAGAATTAACATGAAGTTGAATAGAATTAACATGAAGTTGAATAGAATTAACATGAAGTTGAATAGAATTAACATGAAGTTGAATAGAATTAACATGAAGTTGAATAGAATTAACATGAAGTTGAATAGAATTAACATGAAGTTGAATAGAATTAACATGAAGTTGAATAGAATTAACATGAAGTTGAATAGAATTAACATGAAGTTGAATAGAATTAACATGAAGTTGAATAGAATTAACATGAAGTTGAATAGAATTAACATGAAGTTGAATAGAATTAACATGAAGTTGAATAGAATTAACATGAAGTTGAATAGAATTAACATGAAGTTGAATAGAATTAACATGAAGTTGAATAGAATTAACATGAAGTTGAATAGAATTAACATGAAGTTGAATAGAATTAACATGAAGTTGAATAGAATTAACATGAAGTTGAATAGAATTAACATGAAGTTGAATAGAATTAACATGAAGTTGAATAGAATTAACATGAAGTTGAATAGAATTAACATGAAGTTGAATAGAATTAACATGAAGTTGAATAGAATTAACATGAAGTTGAATAGAATTAACATGAAGTTGAATAGAATTAACATGAAGTTGAATAGAATTAACATGAAGTTGAATAGAATTAACATGAAGTTGAATAGAATTAACATGAAGTTGAATAGAATTAACATGAAGTTGAATAGAATTAACATGAAGTTGAATAGAATTAACATGAAGTTGAATAGAATTAACATGAAGTTGAATAGAATTAACATGAAGTTGAATAGAATTAACATGAAGTTGAATAGAATTAACATGAAGTTGAATAGAATTAACATGAAGTTGAATAGAATTAACATGAAGTTGAATAGAATTAACATGAAGTTGAATAGAATTAACATGAAGTTGAATAGAATTAACATGAAGTTGAATAGAATTAACATGAAGTTGAATAGAATTAACATGAAGTTGAATAGAATTAACATGAAGTTGAATAGAATTAACATGAAGTTGAATAGAATTAACATGAAGTTGAATAGAATTAACATGAAGTTGAATAGAATTAACATGAAGTTGAATAGAATTAACATGAAGTTGAATAGAATTAACATGAAGTTGAATAGAATTAACATGAAGTTGAATAGAATTAACATGAAGTTGAATAGAATTAACATGAAGTTGAATAGAATTAACATGAAGTTGAATAGAATTAACATGAAGTTGAATAGAATTAACATGAAGTTGAATAGAATTAACATGAAGTTGAATAGAATTAACATGAAGTTGAATAGAATTAACATGAAGTTGAATAGAATTAACATGAAGTTGAATAGAATTAACATGAAGTTGAATAGAATTAACATGAAGTTGAATAGAATTAACATGAAGTTGAATAGAATTAACATGAAGTTGAATAGAATTAACATGAAGTTGAATAGAATTAACATGAAGTTGAATAGAATTAACATGAAGTTGAATAGAATTAACATGAAGTTGAATAGAATTAACATGAAGTTGAATAGAATTAACATGAAGTTGAATAGAATTAACATGAAGTTGAATAGAATTAACATGAAGTTGAATAGAATTAACATGAAGTTGAATAGAATTAACATGAAGTTGAATAGAATTAACATGAAGTTGAATAGAATTAACATGAAGTTGAATAGAATTAACATGAAGTTGAATAGAATTAACATGAAGTTGAATAGAATTAACATGAAGTTGAATAGAATTAACATGAAGTTGAATAGAATTAACATGAAGTTGAATAGAATTAACATGCAACCTAATAGAATTAACATGAAGTTGAATAGAATTAACATGAAGTTGAATAGAATTAACATGAAGTTGAATAGAATTAACATGAAGTTGAATAGAATTAACATGAAGTTGAATAGAATTAACATGAAGTTGAATAGAATTAACATGAAGTTGAATAGAATTAACATGAAGTTGAATAGAATTAACATGAAGTTGAATAGAATTAACATGAAGTTGAATAGAATTAACATGAAGTTGAATAGAATTAACATGAAGTTGAATAGAATTAACATGAAGTTGAATAGAATTAACATGAAGTTGAATAGAATTAACATGAAGTTGAATAGAATTAACATGAAGTTGAATAGAATTAACATGAAGTTGAATAGAATTAACATGAAGTTGAATAGAATTAACATGAAGTTGAATAGAATTAACATGAAGTTGAATAGAATTAACATGAAGTTGAATAGAATTAACATGAAGTTGAATAGAATTAACATGAAGTTGAATAGAATTAACATGAAGTTGAATAGAATTAACATGAAGTTGAATAGAATTAACATGAAGTTGAATAGAATTAACATGAAGTTGAATAGAATTAACATGCGGTTAAATTCAATTTATTTCATGTTAAGTCTATTTCAACTTATTTTTAAGTCTAATTTCATGTTAAATTCAATTTGATTCATGTTAAGTCTATTTCAACTTATTTTTAAGTCTAATTTCATGTTAAATTCAATTTAATTCATGTTAATTCTATTCCACTTCATGTTAATTCTATTCCACTTCATGTTAATTCTATTCCACTTCATGTTAATTCTATTCCACTTCATGTTAATTCTATTCCACTTCATGTTAATTCTATTCCACTTCATGTTAATTCTATTCCACTTCATGTTAATTCTATTCCACTTCATGTTAATTCAATCTCACTTCATGTTAATTCTATTCCACTTCATGTTAATTCTATTCCACTTCATGTTAATTCAATCTCACTTCATGTTAATTCTATTCCACTTCATGTTAATTCAATCTCACTTCATGTTAATTCAATCTCACTTCATGTTAATTCTATTCCACTTCATGTTAATTCTATTCCACTTCATGTTAATTCTATTCCACTTCATGTTAATTCTATTCCACTTCATGTTAATTCTATTCCACTTCATGTTAATTCTATTCCACTTCATGTTAATTCTATTCCACTTCATGTTAATTCTATTCCACTTCATGTTAATTCAATCTCACTTCATGTTAATTCTATTCCACTTCATGTTAATTCTATTCCACTTCATGTTAATTCTATTCCACTTCATGTTAATTCTATTCCACTTCATGTTAATTCTATTCCACTTCATGTTAATTCTATTCCACTTCATGTTAATTCTATTCCACTTCATGTTAATTCTATTCCACTTCATGTTAATTCTATTCCACTTCATGTTAATTCTATTCCACTTCATGTTAATTCAATCTCACTTCATGTTAATTCTATTCCACTTCATGTTAATTCTATTCCACTTCATGTTAATTCTATTCCACTTCATGTTAATTCTATTCCACTTCATGTTAATTCAATCTCACTTCATGTTAATTCTATTCCACTTCATGTTAATTCTATTTTGAGGTTGAAAATAGAATTAACATGCAACCTAATAGAATTAACATGAAGTGGAATAGAATTAACATGCAACCTAATAGAATTAACATGAAGTGGAATAGAATTAACATGAAGCAGAATAGAATTAACATGAAGTTGAATAGAATTAACATGCAACCGAATAGAATTAACATGAAGTTGAATAGAATTAACATGCAACCGAATAGAATTAACATGAAGTTGAATAGAATTAACATGAAGTGGAATAGAATTAACATGCAACCTAATAGAATTAACATGCGATGAAACTAACATGAACCTCAGTATTCTTGTTAAATTCAATTTGATTCATGTTAAGTCTAATTTAATTCAATTAAAAACGCCAAAATGCCCTTATCTCCTCCATATTCTTGCATGTTAAGTCTAAAAACAAGTCGAATGAGACTTAACATGAACCATGTTAAGTCTATTTCAACTTATTTTTAAGTCTAATTTCATGTTAAATTCAATTTATTTCATGTTAAGTCTAATTTAATTCAATTAAAAATAAAAAAAGTTGAAAATAGACTTAACATGAAACATGTTAAGTCTATTTCAACTTATTTTTAAGTCTAATTTCATGTTAAATTCAATTTAATTCATGTTAAGTCTAATTTAATTCAATTAAAAGTAAAAAATTATTCTAGAAAGTTCAAGTCTGCTCAGAACTTTTAACTCAAACATCAAAGGAACCATTTACAACAAGGGAAAATAAAAATTTCAATCTTTGATCTTGAATAATAAGAAGACTTCGATGTGGACATTCAAGACGTGTACGGGACTTTCGCAGGTTTATCACGTAGAGACGCGTAGATTCAGACTCCGCACTGCATTCCTGTTATTTGGTTTTGATTGATTGATGATAGATTCACTTGCCGTTTTAGTTTACTTTTGAATTTAAATTTTGAATTTTGAATTTTGAATTATGGTTAAATTTAGACTAATCGATTGTAATTGATTTGAAAGCCTATAATTGCCAAAGATCTGATATCAATGTATTGAAATTGGTGGAAAATTTTGACCATTTCTCCTTGTTTCAAATGATAACCTAACCTATCTCCATATTTCTCCTACTACTTAACTTTCCACTCCATACGACAACCTCTTACTCTCAATATTAAGTTCATTATCCATCCGCTTCAGGTTCATGAATTTAACCTTCCTTCGTTTCAATTATTTTCTCGTGAATCATTCCCTTTGTTCACTTCCTTTTCCTCAACTTGCGAATTTCCGATTCTCTGCTTTTTTCATTTATGAGTTTTCCTATTTTCCTACGAGCCTTTTAACTTTATACGATTCTTCGACTTTTTCATGAACCTGATTTCCTCGCTTGTGAACTGTCCTTTATTCTATTGATTTGTTTTTTCAGAACTTTATTAACCATTTTTGATTTTGAGCCCATGATTTTCTGGATTTTAACGCTTTTGTTTGTCTGCCATTTATTGACGCCGAGCGGTATGATCCGAGACCGGCTGGTTAATTTACGACTCTCTCGTTGGGTCGACACCGCCTTCGACAATCCAAAGTGTATATCGAACGGTGACTCCTCGATTGTTGATAGCGTGGAGAGCCGTTTGGGAATTAGTTCGTGGTGGCGGCTTATCCCGACCTCTTCATCCCGATTACGTAGCTCTGGAGGGGAATTGCCTCCTCACATTCGGTCGCCGCACCACCTCCGAGGATCCGCACGCCGAGCCTATTCGTGACGACAAAGGTTTCGTTTTCTTCGACCCGATCGTAAGAGCCGCTATCGATTTATGTTATTGCCAATTTTAGTATCGTGAGCGATTGTTTATCTGCTTTGATTAGTGAGCGAGTGATTCGCTTTGATCGCTGCATAACCGCTAATCTAAATATTACAAGTCGAACTTTATTACAAGAATAAATCATTACAATTATTTTCTGAATAATTTACAAAGGCCTCAGCTTAGTACATTGCAATTTTGTTAAAAACCATCGTCAACGTCGCTTTATTTGGTGAGCTTCCTGCCTAGATCGATCGCTGATTTGGTGAAACATTGTTGTCGCCGATCTTCATACCTGCACGTACATTGTTTCACATCATTTTTGGTATCAGAGCGTGGTTCTAGGTTAGGAAGTTTTTTTTATTTTATTTTATTTTAGATCAGTTGAGTCTTTATTTTAAAAAAAAAAAAGACTAGTTTAGTTGAGTCTTATATATAAAAATAAAAAAAAGGTTGAGTCTTATTCATATAAAAAAAAAATTATTACCATTCAGTTCATTTAGCTGTTAACGCATACCATTCATCTCATTTAGTGAGTCCAGCATGTCAGGCAGTATAGATTCCGAGCTTCTTAAGAAACTCGATGAGTTAACAAGACAAATAGGTAACTTAGCCCAGGAAAGCAGAGTTACCCGCGAAGCCTTCCAAAATGCAACCAACGAGACGCGCGCTAAGCTAGGAAAAGCGCGTGTTGCTACCCCGCCTCCACAAGATCAAGGACATGGTCATGGTCATCTCGTTCAACATCCCCTACCTCAACCCGTGCCTGATCCACCAATCTTTGATGGTGAGTTAGACCCACAAGCTTTCTTAGATTGGCTGAAGAGCATGGATCGCTACTTCGATTGGTACGCCCTGACGGAACCGCGAAAAGTCAAGTTTGCAGCAATGAAGCTTACCGGACACGCTTGTCAATATTGGGCCAACCTCGAAATGTTAAAATATATTAGAGGTGAGTTACCAATTTTAACTTGGCGAGAAATGGCCGACGAGCTAAAAAGAAAATACCTCCCGTCAGTTAAAATTAATATGCCGCCTATAACGGAATCAAAATCTATTCTTGAGAAAACTGTAACTGTGCCAGAGATTTGACAGAATCTAACTCTGACAAGAAAATCCGAGATATTAAATTTGACGAACCATGCACTTTCGTTTCTCTTGAAACTACCCCTACAATTGAGGAGTTGACTGAAGTCTCATGCAATAACAACATTCGGTTATTCCCAAGCTACCCCTTTGATCACGAGTGCATTGATGTTGCCTCCGAAATTCTTGAAATTGAAACTCCAACTCCTCCCGAACCAACGCCAACGATTGAAAATGTTGTTGATGTTCCCCACGAAGTCCTCCCGAGCCAACATGACCCCGGACACGTTCCTAAAGTGAGTCACTCAGATATCTACATGGAAGTTGAATCCAAAACCGAGCATAGCGAAATAACTATCATATTAGATATCAACCCCCCATGCATTGTCCCGCTAGTCACTCACACATATACTGATCCATTTTGGGAATATATAGTGATTAGGGACACAAATTTGAGCACGAGTGTTTTCATTTCCTTTCCTTTCATGTTAAGCGCATACAAACACTCCTTCGTGCATTTGTTTGCATCCTCTTCACTATCACTGTTAGAACAGAAAATTTATTATGCATATTAACGAAGGAACACTTAATAATTCCATTTGATAGAGGACGTCATGCATATTAGACACTTCATTGACTTTACATCTGCCATTGATCGCATTATTTGAGTCTGCATTCCATACATAGTCATTTGAGTCGATTTGCATCACTTTGCATTGATCATATATTGGGGGAATCAGTGAGCTAATTTGAATAAATACATTGTTAATCGAGATGTATGATATGGAGTCGATATAATTTAAAATCTGTAATGATGATATTGAGATGGTATTTATGAACTTTTCCCACTCTTGAAATAATTAATGGCAACATTTATATTATCGGTTTGGGCATAGTTCTATTCTCAATATTGATTGATTAAACAGTTCACAATGTTCTTGTGATCCAACGATATAAGCCTAGGTAACCTATAGATCTTGTCCCCATGCACATCATCGAAATTATAAAGTGACATCCATTTGCATCTCGCATTCATGATTTGCATAAAGAAATACGTGAAAGATCAATGACAAGAATGCCAACTATAAACTCGTGCAAATCTAAAAAGGAGGTTCAAAGAATTTAGTGTCGGTGATCATGTGATGGTTCGATACGCCCGAACGGTTTCCTCAGGAAGCTGTTAAAGTTGCATGCACGGCGCGTGACCTTTCAAAATTCTCAAGAAAATTAATGATAATGCTTATGTTCTTGACCTTCCGGTTTTAATATTAGTTTGACTTTTAATATTGAAGATTTAGTAGAGTACAAAGGTCCAAATTTTAACCCGACAACCCACCGGTTGATGAGCCTACCCCGAACCTATTTCGAGCTTTCCTTTACCTCCACTTCCCGGATATCACCCTCATATGCAAGACATGATATTGATATTATTATTGATGATAACATTATTTCTACTAGCGATGGTGGTATCCACAGTACTTGGTATGCTTGAAAGGTCGACCAGTCCGATGATACTTGGCTCGATCGAGGTGACTTACGAGGTCGGATCCAGATTTTATTGAAGCGATCTGACGGTAGTCGACTTACACTCGACAGGGTCGAGTTCTCTCCCACCTGGGGAGAATGATGTGGACATCTCAGTACGTGCACGGGACTTTCGCCGTGTTTATCGCATAGAGACGCCAGATTCGGCTCCGCGCGGATCCACATTTGGTTTTGATTGATTGATGATAGATTCACTTGCCGTTTTAGTTTACTTTTGAATTTAAATTTTGAATTTTGAATTTTGAATTATGGTTAAATTTAGCAGCTAATCTGATTGTAATTGATTGAGAGAGATTTGAGGGATTTGTATTTCAAAGCCTATTTAAACAGTTGTAATCAGCTCTGAGATATTTATTGAATGAATAAAAATTTTGAGTGATTAATTGCTTTGTTAAGGTGTGAAACCTGGGTGTGAAACCCTAATCAATTTCCTCCTTCATTCCTCCGGCCATCTTCCTCCATTTCCTTCCACCTCCACGACCATCCCCCCTTTCCTTCCGTGTCCATCCATTGCCTGACCACTGTGCCTCCTGTCTCCTTCCCCTCCTTCCATTGGGCCCCCGGCCCCCTCCCCACTCCCCGGCCATTTGTTGCTTCCCTTGCTTCCCTCCTCGACCATTATTCCCTCAAACCCATGACCTCCTTTCTTTGTGCCTCCATCCCCCATCCATCTTCCACCTCAAACCCTTCCGACTTCCTTCCCCTGCTTATTAATCCCTCCTGATCTTCCTCGTCCCCCCACCAGTCTCCTCTTCCAAACCGACCCCACAACCACCCTCGCACCCCCTTGGCCCGCCCACTTCCTACCCCTCAACTAAGCCCGCGCCTCTCCCTCTTTTCCGTGGCCCTACAGTGCATGGCCGCCCCTGAAGCCGAAGACGCCCAATTCGTGTATGATCCAGAGACCGGCGTGGTTAATTTACAGCTCTCTCAGTGGGTCGACTACCAGCCCTTCGACACTCCAGGCGGGTATATCGAACGTGTGACTCCTCAGATTGTTGATAGCGTGGAGAGCCGTTTGGGAATTAGTTCGTGGCATCGGCGTTTCTATCCCGACGCCCCTCTTCATCCCAGTTACGTAGCTCTCGGAGGGGAATTGCCTCCCCTCACATTCGGGTCGCCGCACCACCTCCGGAGGATCCGCACGTCGAGCCTATTCAGGACGACAAAGGTTTCGTTTTCTTTCGACCCAGTACTGTAAGAGCTGCTATCGTATTTATGTTATTGCCAATTTTAGTATCAGTAGCGATTGTGCTGTATTCTGTTTGATTAGTGAGCGAGTGATTCTGTTTGACTGCGTACAACTGCTAATCTAAATATTACAAGTCGAACTTTATTACAAGAATAAATCATTACAATTATTTTCTGAATAATTTACAAAGGCCTCAGCTTAGTACATTGCAATTTTGTTAAAAACCATCGTCAACGTCGCTTTATTTGGTGAGCTTCCTGCCTAGATCGATCGCTGATTTGGTGAAACATTGTTGTCGCCGATCTTCATACCTGCACGTAGATTGTTTCACATCAACTTCTTCTTGGAAGTTCCTGTTAGAAATACATTGTTCTAGTTTGTTTATGAGTGAGTGAGAGAGAATGAAACGTCATTTTCTTGGAAGTAATTGACAAAATAAGGCTTTTTTATTAAACTAAGAATCATATATGAGATCAGTTAAAGAAATAAAATGGTCCTAGAGAATCTAAATATATCAGAATAAGTTTTACGATTCGCCTGAGGGTACATCATCATAGTTTGATCAGTATCAGGTTAATTATTCACTATAAACAGAAGCAAGTAAAATTATACAGTTCTTTCCTATTAGCTCTAAAGATAATTAGAAGAGTTTTGAAATTATTCAAAACCATGCCTTTGCCAGTTGGGCTGGTGAAGTAAACATGTCCTCGTTATTTGAAAGTTTAATCAACATTTCTTTCAAAATTTATACTTGCAGTGTAAATCTTTTGATTGCTCCTTTTCATGACACAGGGATGAAGTTACGTCGGTGATAAGCTATTGTCAACGGTGATCCTTTACGAGGAAGTGGATGGTATGATGGACAAATGTGGGTAAAACCACCAGAGGTTGGCTCCCAACCTATGAGATCACTTATTATTCGTTATCAAAGTTATAAAGCTTAATGATGTAATATAATCAAATAAGCGAGAACAGATTGGACTAACTCAAACTAAAGTTTGATTAATATTATTTAGAACTTTGCTATGATTCAGTAGGTGGTATTTTTATTTTATTTTATTTTATTTTATTTTTGTTTATTTGTTCAGGTATTGGCTCATGATAGGCTTTTGGGATCATATAAGGTACATTAACATGTGAACATGATCCTTCACTTTAAAGTCTGGTTTTAAATTCAAAACAATGCATTTCTAAGAAAACCAATACTGTTTTACTAAGGTTATGCATAATTATTGATTAGTACTATAACAGAATTTATTTCAAATATTTCAGCAATTTCATGTTGAATGAAAACACAGGAAAAGCATTAGAAATGAAAGGTCGTAAATATCTGGATCATTAGGACTTAGGTAACAATTTATTACACCACTGAATTTGGCTGACTAACAAGAATTTATCATTCGAACATTGAGTTGGTAATACAAATCTGACAAAAAGGTATAAATAAATAGGGACAAAGGTGGAGACATGGTGGACTACAAAAAATTAGGGACATTTGATAAGCAACTTACATGAACATTAATGTCATTATGCCAGATCCACATAGCAAAATTTTTGTCCTTGAAGCTTTTCAGGTAACACGGTATTAGACCCATGTTCAGTATCTTGTGCTATAACAAATATGGTCCTCTCATTTGGTAGAAGTGGAGAATTCAAAAACCAGAACAAAGAGAAATCACCACTCCACTGGGGTACTCCCACCGGTCTCAGAGCGCCTTAAAGGTAAATAGAAGATTAACATGCGTATTAGGGAGTGTAATAATTTTCCTAAAAAACAGGAGTATAATAATTGAAACCCTTCCACCTAGCCATATACATAACGCACGACAATCCAAATAAAACAGTCTTTGTTCTAGCTTTATCAGATGCAAATATATGTTGTAGGCATCACAGGAATCTTGGCATGGAATCATCATCAGGATCCACTTCAAATGGACTTCCATTTATGAGTTAATTCTAGGAATATGATAACAACATCCGTATGCAAGTCACTAACTGCAAATTTCATTAGAAAAATTAATAAATAAATAAAGGTGTTAATGATTCCTACAATAATTCAGACCAAAAGAGTGATTTAAACTTGATAGTGGTTATCATGGATTTTATTGATTTAGAAGGTAACAGTTTTCCTGTTCCATCATTTGACAAACTAAAACTTTTACAATCTGAATTCTCATGACAAATCATGATAGAACACAATCCAAATAGATATGAATTTAACGAAAGCGTATGCATCAGCTTCAAAAGAATCAAAACACATATCCTATGTTCCACAAATTTAAAGTGAATACATTGCTACAACCAACATGAAGATTAGGATATCCCCAGATAATAATCAAGTTTTGTTATTTACATAGTCTAATAGAGAAATTCTATCATTACGATAGAGAAAGAGTGCAAGTATCCAACTATTGATGACAGGCGAAGACTCAATTACTTAGTAGAAGTGATTTTTCATGCCAAAAGAAATTTTCTATTGAAGGATGAGAAAAAAGGGGCTCCAAGACACAGATTGACGTGAGTACCTAAGATTAAAAGCTACATAAAAGCTAGGTAGTTGATGATGGTAATTATACCCAAGGGTCAAATTTTGATGATGTCATGGATTGCCCAAAGAGAGCCTGGAGCAAGTTTCCTATACAATATCATTAATGAACTTTATAGGTGCCATTGTTGGCTTAATTACCTGGTTAACTACTGGATCAGTTGCCAATTTAGAACTCTGCTGTTACCTTATTATAGATACTAGACAGAGAAATTGGACATGCTATGATGCAATATAACCATCGCTAAAACTTATGAGAAATAGAGCATATTACGGTAAAATGCGCCTCGCAGTCATTGTAGTGAATGTAAAAGATAACCTTCTAAAAGCACCCCTAAGAACTAGAAGTATGATTGAAAGAAACATTTGTATAAATTCTTTTACTTGGAAGCTTTTGACTAGGCATTTCAGTTGTACAAAAGTGGAAGGCCCAATTTTTTCCTAGATTGGATTCTTACTGACATATTGAGGAATTACCGAAATTTGACTAATCATAAAGTTTTTGTTTGATTATGTGAAAGAAAAGGCCAAGAGATAAAGATAGGCTTAAAAACAGTGACCTGTAACAAACTTGGCAATAGAAGAATAACTCCTTTTTGGTGATAAAAACTAATGTTAACCGCAGTGATAGCACCAAGTTTCTCTTGCAAAATGTTATTCAATTTATCATTGTTAGATAGAATGACATAAATTAATACATTCTCAATCATCAGGTAAAGCCAGTGATCAAGTTGTTGGAACAGACACTAGTTGTAACAGAAGCAATGCTTGTTGCTACTGTATCGTTATTCATATTTGCTTCTCCAGTGGAGGATTTCTTTCAGTCAATGTCAGCACCAGATGCAAAAGAGCTATCATCTTCAAAGATCAAATCTAAATTTGCGTATAATTTCCTCCCTACTAAGGAAATGTGGTTTAAGTCCAAATTTGCTCAGGTTTCTAAATTCCTAATACCGGTTTAATAAATTTATAGGAGAAGAGCTGCTAAGTTTACCTGCTGAGGTAAGAAAAGATGATGACCTAGCAGCAGCAGCAGCTGAGGCAGCCGATGGAAGGCCAGTCAACACCAGAGGTCGCTTTTACCGTGCATTAGCAGGGGGCCAATACTGCAAATGGGATGATTTGCTTAATTAAACAGAAGAATATCATTAGCATGATAATATAAGAATACAACGTTTTTGAATTACATGTACTTGGTGAAATCTTCAAAAAAGCCATGTTGCAATCTCCGTATTTGATAGGATTTATTGTTCTTTCATCATAGTTAAAGAGATACATTCATGAGAAAAAAGTGCAGATATTCAAATTTCATCTTCTACCAAAAAATAACAGGATGTATTTTACTTTTAACATCCTTTTATTTCAGTAACCATACAAGGACAAACAAGTCTAATTCTCGACTTTCAGCACCCACGTTCACTTGACAAAGAATTGAATTATTAAGGCCTAACTGATGTTAGGGACAACAACAAAGAGCATAGAAATTATATTTGAGATTAAAACCAAAAATTGGAGAGATTATCGAAAAAAATACCTCTAGAAAAGGAAATTCTGAGGAGAACAAAACTAAACGGTGTTGGAAGCAGAAAGGGTAAGAGGAGGAAAGAAAAAGTAGAAAGCACTTCAAAGTTCTAACCGATATTGTGTATAGGTCTCCATACACTTCCAAAATGCATGCTACTCCTAAATATGCACAGAATGGCTAATTAGTCTAGGACAATTGGTCTAGTTGCATGTTTGCGTCCTTTTTTTTTTAACCGGAACTTCGAGCAGGTCCCCGGACAGACCTGAATATTTTATTTCACCGATGGCTGAAAATAATAGCCTCAAAAAGGAAATACGGGGGGTTGGGCCGGGGGGGGGGGGGTTGGGGTGAATATGGCCAAGACCCCTAAAAACAAAGCTTACACCGGCTAAATATTACGTTGAGAAACAACCTTCTTTCTAATGTGAGTGAGACCAAATCTATCATCGAACAATGCAAGACTAACATTTTGAGGAAGATCCAAGTGTGAATTGAAAATATCAAGGTTGCTATTTCTAGCTCCATTTGCCGCCAACTTGTCAGCCGACATTAGCTTCCCTATAAATGTGATGGATAACAAAAGACATGTCAGATAATAAATTCATGACCGCCTTCCATAAGGAACGATATTGCCTTTGAGGGGGAGGAGAATCCATAATCAGATTAACCAAAACAAGAAAATTCACTTCAATTTCAACTTGAGAATTACCTGTATCTTGGCATAGAACTAAACCCTCATTTAGAGCCTTTAGCTCAGCCTAAAAATTTGAAGTTTGGAGCCATTACCAAAATTATCTGATCTTGCTGCCATCACATTCCCTTTCCCTTCTCTATCTCAGCATGTTGCATCCCATTTACATAAAATTTCATGAATTGTGATCATGGTATATCTTATTCCTTTTTATAATTTTCTCCTTTTTGAATCATAATGGACAACTAACCCTAGGGACGAAATACAATCCTGCGACTTCTCCCATCAAAGAGCACTAGACATCCAAAATATCAAGTCTAGTGGGTTATTGAGCGGTAGACCGTTGTAAATTCAGCTCAGACTGTACTTAATGATATTTGTTCAACTTTAAAATGCTCAGTGTGCGCTCCCTTGATGAGTCATCAATTTTGAAAAAGGCTAAAGAGTTTGTACACCACAATTTTCTTTCTTGTAGTGACAAAGTAGTTTAAAGGGAGTAGTGTAGATACCACTACTCTTCAAGAATTGGATGAAGCTTTGGTGTTTGGAGAAATGACAAACCACTTTTAGTGAAACGCGGGGGATCTCCCACCATTTTTATCAAAAGAAAAAAAAGCCAAACTATATTTAGCACATGAGTTTATTAACGAATTGGTAAAGAAATTGGGTGTTGGAAGGTGGGTTTTGGGTTACAGAGGTTATTCTTCAGTAATATATAGGTATTAATCATGGTTGCATTGAAACAGTAGAAAGGTTGGTCTTTTACAATCCAATTGAGTACTCAGCGCTTGTGCAGTATATAATTACTTGAAGAAATTGTAATGGAAATCAAAGACAGCTAGAAGAGAATAAGATAATTTACCTGAATGGTCGCTTTGTTCAACACCCTATCGCCCATTGCTTCCCTCTCTAGCAGATTTCCCCGGTCTCCAGAAACTATTTTTGCACATTTTAGTACCCACTAATGAAAGGATTCCTGTAAATTTTTTCCTTGTAGATTTATGTTTTAGGTACTGGATTTTGAGTTTTGCGTATATGGGATTGTAACCGATCAACACTCGGCTATTATCTTCAAATCCAAATTTGAATTAAAATTTCCTTCTCTTCCTTCAAATTGAATTTTGAATAATCCTTCTTTGAATACTAAAAGCACATTTTTATTTGATTTCCTTTATAATTTGGGAATTGTTTGATTAGAGAGTTGATGGAATCCTTGAAAAGCTTATGTGATAAAGAAGAAAAATATGAGTAACATTTTAAGATTTGGAGGATTTATCTGAGATTGAGTTTGATCCTTTGAGATTAGATTGGATTGGCATATGATTGAATTAGATTTCGGAGATTAGATTGGATTTTTAGTTACCTTTTATGAGGACTTAGTTAGGATGTTTATTTGATTTTTATTTTTTCCTTAAAAAGATTTGTCTTTTTTGCTTTCTTTACATAAGATATGTAAGCCTTTTGGGAAGACAGACTTGATTTAATAAGAATTTCAGAGTTCTAAAATGACATATGATTTGCTATATGGTGTGAGGTCATGGGTGTGAGGCCTCTCTTTTCATTAAACTCCTATTTATTCTCAGCCCTCTATTCTCAATCCCCGCAAATCTCAGCACTCAAATTATTTAAAACCCTATTCACTGTTCACATAAATAGTAATCCGATTACTAATCACCTTCTTCAACCTACAGTCCACCTCGACACACAACACCGACTTTGACCATCGCAGCCCTCTATCTTCAACGACTTCCAGCCTCACATCCTTCTCCGACCACGACATAACTAGCGACCACTACCTCCTTCGAGCAACCTCGCCACTGACTCCTTTGAACCAACACGTCGACATTGACTTCGAGCACTCTTACAACTTCACCAAAGTTCAATCAGCTCTCAACAACTCCGATCAGATCACCGAGCGCAACCAGAGATATTAACTGGATTTGATTATCTTGGATCTAATTATCTATTGATTTAATCTCTGTTTTTGTTGTTTGTTGCTTCAGGTGCTTGATTTGGTAGGATCTCTGTTGTTGGATCTAGTTGATTTCACAATTCGGTGGTTTAGTTTTGCTTGTTCGCAACTGAACCTCTCAATTCGGTCTCGATTCTGACTTGGTACTATTTGCTGTGAGTTCCTCACATCCTCAGGTGATCTCTAAACATATACACGGATCCAATCTTTAATCTCTCAGATTATATAAGAATTATGATAGAACTATTAATTATACTTGATTACTACTATACTTTGCAAGTCAGTGCTTTATTACTCATCATTTCCATCATTAGGATCGCACACATATTAGGATGTGGTTATTAGAGATTTGCATTTTCATTTAGTGCATACACGTAGTTATTTTCTAGGTTGTTGCATCTGTGTGATTGATTATTCACGTTTCCATTCAATTTTCTTTCTCCATCCTGTCTTGCATCATATTTGGTATCAGAGTCTCGGATTTTTCATGCTACGCAGTGGTAGGACCTTTAAGAAAACTATGGATAATTCACAAAACGACACACAAACACAAATCACCTCACTCACCGAGACTCTTAACAAGTTCATCCAGAATCAAAACACTAGACCGAACAGATTACCGCATGTCTTGATCTGTTAGACACACGATTTTGTGAGCCTCAAGATGACCTTCAGGATAGAAACGATAAGAGACTTGTTAGGGATTACCGTGGGGGCAGGCCCAAAATGCTAGAGGACACAATGCACGCACTAGACCACAGAGGGGTTATGACGAGTATTTTGATCTTGATGAAACCCATTTTAGACATAGGGAAGACAATATCACTAGGAAAGTGAAGTTAGAGGCCACATCCTTTGATGGTAGGCATGAACCCCAAGAGTTTAGCGATTGGATAGCAGATATGGACCACTATTTTGATTGGTACAATATGTCCGAGAGTCGTAGGATCCGATTTGCTAGGATGAAGTTGATAGGGTTAGCCAAGATCTATTGGACCTCAATTGAAAGATAGCTAGCTAGGACACATCAGGATCCTATTGACATGTGGGATGAGATGAAAGAGAAGCTTAAAGAGAAGTATCTCCCACCCTCATATTTGGATAGATTGATGGATCAGATGTCCACATTGCGTCAAGAAAACTTGTTCGTGAAAGAGTACATGGACAAGTTCAACTACTTAGTATATCGTTGTAATGTCCAGGAAGAACCTTGGTTTGACCTTACTAGATTTTGCACTGGATTGAGAACTGATATCCAATGTGAGATGTCCCCACATTTGGTGACTTCTATAGATAAGACATATCTTTTGTCACTAGAAATGGAGCGCTATCTTAAGACACCAACCTGCAGAAAGTTCACATCTCTTACAGGGGACCAGCCTAAGCGACGGTTTGATAAAAATACTAAATCTAATAACACTATCACTTAGGGTCAGAAGGGTAAGTTTGTTATCGGTGAGACGTCCAAGCAAGCTCACAAAGGACCTAAATGCTATAATTATCACGGATTTGGACACTTGGCGTACCAGTGTCCTAATAAGAGTCTATTTATCGACGGATCATATGAGGGTCACGAGGATGATGCTAATGCCTTCGGGCTTGCGAGGAGGTTTATGCTCTTGATAGTGGTGCTAGCGATGCCGAGGATGCATTAGTAGATGCTATGGCCCACTTACATGTCGTTATGTGCTTTCTTGCCTCACCGAGGGATGAAGAAGATTGACATAGGACTAATATTTTTTTCCATCTACTTCAGGAACGAAGATAAGTTCTATAAATTATGATTGATGGAGGTAGTTGTGTGAATATTATCGCTAAGTCAGCTATAGAGCGAATGAACTTAGCAGCTGTACCTCACCCACAACCGTACAATGTCACCTAGATTGACAAGACTGCACATCCTGCCACCTAGTGTTGTTTAGCGCCTATCCAACTTTCTAGCTACTAGGATCGTATCTGGTGTGACGTCTTACCCATGGTTGTTGTACATGTCTTATTAGGTAGGCCATAGTTGTACAACTTAGATATGACCTGTTTTGGAAGGTCAAACACATATACATTCAAGTTTAATAGAAAGAAGATTGTGTTAACTCCCTACATATCCAAAGCACTCTCAGACAATAAGAATGGGTCGGTTACTATCAAGGCTGGTAAGAAGCATGTCCATCTCTTAGAGTTGGTAAGAAGCATGCCCATCTCTTAGGCAAGAGTCAATCTCTTAAGGAGAGCAAGGAGAGAGGGATTGTCTATATGATCATCGCCACTAGCTCTGCCTCTGCTAGTGAGTCTTTAGATTTTCCTCCTAAAGTTTGTTAGATCCTCACTGATTTTAGTGATGTCATGCCTGATGAGGTACCTGATGAACTTCCTCCCCTTGGAGACATCCAACATGCCATAGATCTAGTGTTGGGGTCTACTTTACCCAACTTACCACACTATAGGATGAACCCCACAGAGCACACTGAGCTTAGACGCTAGGTAGATGAATTATTGCGGAAAGGCTTTATTAGAGAGAGTTTGAGTCCTTGTGCCATTTCTGCATTACTCACTCTCAAGAAAGATGGTAGCTGGAGAATGTGTGTGGATAGTAGAGCCATTAACAAACTCACGACCAAGTATAGGTTTCCTATTCCTAGACTTGATGATCTTTTAGACACCATGACTGGGTCTTGTATCTTCTCAAAGGTAGATCTTCATAGTTGGTACCATAAGATCCGTATCCATGAAGGCGGTGAATGGAAGACTGCCTTTAAGATTAAGGACATATATATATATATATATATATATATATATATATATATATATATATATATATATATATATATATATATATATATATATATATATATATATATATATATATATATATATATATATATATATATATATATATATATATATATATATATATATATATATGAGTGGTGGTCATGCCCTTTGGACTATCAAATGCTCCTAGCACTTTTATAAGGGTTATGACTCAGATTTTGAGTTCTTTGTTAGGCCAGTTTGTGGTCGTCTATTATGACAATATTCTAATCTTTAGTTGAACCTAAGAGGAACATCTTCTTCACTTGACACAGGTTTTAGAGACTCTATGAAATGAGAAATTTTATGTCAATTTGAAGAAGCGTGCTTTCATGTCATCATCAGTGCACTTCTTAGAGTTCATCGTCACTATTGACGGTGTAGCAGCAAACCCAAACAAGGTCAAGGCCATCAGGGAATGACCTACTCCTACTATTGTTCATGAGGCCAAGAGTTTCCATGGGTTGGTCACTTTTTATAGGAGGTTTGTTAAGGGGTTTAGTACCATTATGACTCTCATCACAAGTTTTCTTAAGAAAGGGGAGTTTGAGGGGACTAAATCACGCTAGAGCTTCCGAGGAGATCAAGGAGAAGGCGACTCTGCTCTAGTTCTTCACCTTCCGATTTCGAATGTATTTGAGGTAGCTTGTGACGCTTCGGGAGTAGCTATTGGAGGCGTGTTGAGTTAAGAGGGTCATCATATCACTTTCTTCAGCGAGAAGTTGAGTGAAGCTCGATAACACTATTCTAATTATGATCGAAAGTTTTATGCTATAGTGCAGAGTCTGTGATATTGGCATCACTATTTACTACATGTGGAGTTCATCTTATACTGCGACCGTCAGACCCTACGGTACTTGAATTCTCAAAAGATGTTAGGGCACTGACATGTCAAGTGGGTTGAGTTTATATAGGAATACACTTTTATTCTCAAAAACTGTGCAGGTGTTGAGAACAAACCCGCTAACGCTTTGAGTAGGAAGGTCACCATTTTGCAATCCATGAGAGCACATGTGGTAGGATTTGATCGAGTCACTCAGGACTACCCTACTTGTCGGGATTTTGGTGAGATTTATGCTTCTTTGACACAAGACCCTCCTATTATTATAGTAGGTTTCATCATTGTTGATGGTTTTCTCTTTAGGGGCAGCCACTTGTGCATTCCCAACACCTCCCTTCGTGATCATCTGATTTGGGAAATGCATAAGGGAGGAGCTGCTAGACAATTTTGTCGAGATAAATGATGATATTAGTTAAGGATAGATTTTACTAGCCGAGTGTCAAGCGAGATATAGCAAGAGTTGTGTCACACTGTCGAGTCTATCAAGTTGCTAAGGGTAGGAAGCAGAACACTGGTTTATACACTCCTTTACCTATACCCTTTGCTTCATGGCAGGATGTTAGCATGGACTTTGTACAAGGTCTCCCTTGCACGTTTAGGAAGTATGATCCGATATTTGTTATAATGGATCACTTTTTGAAGATTGCACATTTCATTCCCTAGAACAAAATTGCAGATGCTTGTTGCATGCCTCTTGCTTAAAGAGGTAGTTTGATTGCACGATTTTCATAAGACAAGTGTTTTAAATAGAGATGTGAGGTTCATGAGCCACTTCTGGAGGACACTCTGGAGGAAGGTCAATACTTCAGTATAGTTTTTGACGGCTTACCATTCCCAGACTGATGAGCAGACTAAGGTGGTGAACCGCAGTCTACGAGAATTATTATGTTGTCCAGTTGGTGATCATGTGTCTAGGTGGGATTTGGTGTTGCCTATGACAGAGTTTGCATATAATAGTTTGGTCAATAAATCAACTAGGTCGAGTTCATTTGAGATTGTTATAGGTTGTCGACGTAGAAAACCTATAGACTTACTACCAGTGCTACTAGGAGCTAGACCCAGTGCTTCAGCCGAGTCCTTTTCACAACATTTGCATGATTTGTACAATGAGATTTGCAGACAGATAGCGATAAAAATTGATAATTATAAGTTTGATGCATATTCTCATTAACGATTGCAAGAATTTTCAGTTCGAGACATGGTTATGCTTAGGGTTCGACCTGAGAGGTTCCCTAAGGGAGCTGTGGGGAAACTACATGCCCAACGTACATGTCCATTTCAAGTTTGGAGAAAGATTGGTTCGAATGCATATGAGTTGGGAGCCCAATTTTCAAAGTCAAGGATTTGACTCCTTGCACCTATGGACTATCCGACAATAATCTCAGAGCTTACGCCCTAGATTCATTAGTACCACAACAAATTCTAGCTCCACCACCTATGTAGCCGAGTAGACGTCCTCTAGAGGAGATCGAGGATATATTGGAGGATGGGATTATTTTGACAGCATACGATAATTTTTAGAGATATCTCGTTCAGTGGTGTGGGCAATCTGAATCATACTACACTTGGCTACAAACTGAGGACATTGAGCAGCTCAACCTGGATGTACTCAATGCTTATCATTGCTGTCATTCACTAGAGGCAAATGTTTCAAAGCAAGGGAGAGTTGATGGGAATCCTTAGAAAGTTTATGTAAGAAAGAAGAAAAAAATGAATCACATTATAAGATTTGGAGGATTTTCCTGAGATTGAGTTTGATCCTTTGAGATTAGATTGGATTATCATGAGATTGAGTTAGATTCCTAGAGATTAGATTGGATTGTTAGGATAGTTTCCTTTTTATGAGGACTTTAATAGGATATTTATTTGATTTTTATTGTATTCCTTAAAAAGATTGTTGCCTTTTTATTTTATTTAAATGAGAGATGTAAGTCTGTTGAGAAGGCAGACTTGATTGAATAAGAATTTTAGATTTCTAAAATAGCATGTGATTTGCTATATGGTGTGAGACCCCTCTTTTCAATTAAAGTCCTATTTATTCTCAGCCCTATATTCTAAATCCTCATCAAATCTCAGCCCTCAAATTATTTAAAGTTCATGTGAACAGTAAATTTGATTACTAATCACCTTCTTCAACCTACAGTCCACCTCCACACACAACACTGACTTCGACCATCGCAACCCTCTATCTTCAACGACTTCCAGCCTCGCATCCTTCTCTGACCATGACATAACTAGCAACCACTACCTCCTTCGAGCAACCTCGCCATTGATTCCTTTGAACCAGCATGTCAACATTGACTTCTGAGCACTCTTACGACTCCACCAAAATCCGATCAGCTCTCAAGAACTCGATCAGATCAGCCGAGTGCAACCAGAGATATTCACATGGCTTTTAACTAGATTTGATTATCTTGGACCTGATTATCTATTGGTTTAATTTCTTTCTCTTGTTGTTTGTTGCTTCAGGTGCTTGATTTGGTAGGATCTTTGTTGTTAGATCTAGTTAGTTTCACAATTTTGTGGTTTAGTTTTGCTTGTTTGCAACTGAACCTCTCAATTCATTCTCGATTCTAACTTAGTACTATTTGGTGTGAGTTCCTCACCTCCTCAGGCTAAACATATCCACGGATCCAATCTTTAATCTCGGCAATTCAATAAGAACTATGGTAGAGCTATTAATTATACTTGATTCTTGTTATACTTTGTTGATTTTCATATTCTCAAGTTAGTATTTTGATGATAACAATATGTGTTCTATATATGTGTTTTGTGTGTATTATAACTTGTTGATGCATATCATTATTATCAAATTTGGACAAGTGCAAGCTAAGCTCAAGGCATTATGAAGTATCAAGATGATGAGAAGCAAGTTAAATGTAATTTTTTCTCTTCTTTACTTAGAATTATTGTACAAGCCTTGATCACACACACACACACTTAGAACACACTAACACATGCTTAGTGTGTTGGTTAATTATAGAAATCCCTATATTAACCATTAGAGTTATTAGTTATTTTACAAGTTTTAAAATATTGCATAAACATCATTTTAATCTTTAATAGTCGACTAATTAATATAGTAGTCGACTAGTCATGTGTTAATGTCAAATTAAAGTTTCATTATTTTACGTAATAGTCGACTAATGACTACAAGATAGTCGACTACTAGTATAGTATAGTCGACTACTAGTATAGTATAGTCGACTACTAGTATAGTATAGTCGACTACTAGTATAGTATAGTCGACTACTAAGGGCTTACACCGAAAATCAAGTTCTCATATATTACAGTGTAGTCGACTACCTTTACAGTGTAGTCGACTACTAAATTATAAAACTGATTTTCAACATTCTCATTATTGAGTAGTCGACTAATGACTACAAGATAGTCGACTACTAAGCTACAAAACTGTTTTTATAAAGTCTGTTTCTTACAGAGTAGTTGACTAATGACTGTTTGTAGTCGACTACAGATACAGTTTTCTGACTTTTCAAAATTTGAATTTATGAACATTTTGTTCAGTTAATATCCGTTTCTTGGCTTTCAAAAGTGTTTTTCAAGGGACATATATATTCAAAACTTCGAAAAATAATAAGAAACAAATTTTTCTTATGCATTCTTCTTGAGTTTTAAAAGTCCAAAAGAGAGAAAAAGAATTCTAAAAAAGTTGAATCTGATATTGCTATTGATTTCACTACATTCAAAATAAGATTTAGGCAATATCAAAGATTAAAAAAGTTCCTAAGCCACTGCTGCACATCACCAATGTTTGGTGTAAAAATCTCCTCTCGGATTTGTATTGGTCGAGTTGTTTACAAATCAAGAATCGTTTTTCACAACAGAAGCGAAGGGAAGGCCCTTCTTGTTTAACGTGGGTTCGTCGGTAGCGGTAGGACGCCTCCCTCGATGCTCGAGTCGAGTTCGCTTCCCTTGGACGATCCGATCGACGTTGCGGTCGAGCTTCAGTACGCAGTAGAAGCTCCGGCGTGATTGAGTTCGGTTCTACCCGAGCTTGATGAATAGGGCTACGATGCAAGAGTTTGCAAAGAGCTCGAGAGTCTCCAGATCTGAGAATTCAGATTAAGACCTCAAATTTGCCAAGCCTCTCCAGAAGAAAAATGCCCCCCTCCTCATGTGGAGATGGTGGCTTATAAATAGGCAAGGAGAGGCATGGCCACTTCCTTGATTTGTGGGATATGGCCATGCCCAGTTGAGGAGAGCCATACTCTCTATGGTGCCATCCCTTTGACTTGTGGGATGTGACCACTAATGGGTGAGGAGCACCATGCTCTCTGTGGAATGTGACCACTACGGGATGTGACATCTCCCATGCTTCAAGTGGGCGGTCTTGGGAAGCCTGCGGGCGAGCTTGCCTTATGCAAGCGAGCTTCAAGCATGCGGGCGAAGCCGGCGACTGGCAGCGAAGCCTGTGTATTCATGCGAGCTTGCTCTTGGCTCCTTTGCGGCGAGCTTGCCTTATGCAAGCGAGCTTCAAGCACGCAGCGAAGCCTGCAGCGAAGCTAGGTATGGATGGTGAGCTCGAGCTACGGTGTAGGCAAGCTCAAGCACAAGTTCGGCGAGCTCCGCCTACAAGTGAGCTCTTGGTCTTCGTGCAAGACTAGATCATATAGGCGAAGCTTGGGGTCGCCAGCGAGCTTGGTTCAGCGAAGCTTGGCCTTCAGCGAACTCATGCCTTCAGCGAGCTTGAGCTCCAACCCTCCAGGCGAGTTTGCGGGTGAGCTTGCCCTGTGCAGACGAGCTTCAAGCACGCAGCGAAGCCTGTGTATTCATGCGAGCTTGCTCTTGGCTCCTTTGCAGCGAGC
Source organism: Asparagus setaceus (assembly GCA_012295165.1). NCBI lineage: Eukaryota > Viridiplantae > Streptophyta > Magnoliopsida > Asparagales > Asparagaceae > Asparagus > Asparagus setaceus. Next base: position 51,953,033 of record CM022704.1, on the reverse strand, counting down.
TTGCTCTACAGCGAAGCCCGCAACATGCTACTTAAGAACAGTCGTAACTTTCAAACCGCACGCCTAATTGGACGAATTATATATGAAAATCGACTATTCGACGAGACGGAGCCAACCCGGCGGGTTCGGTTTGCTCCGGTCATTTTGCCCAATTCCTTCCGGTTTGAGAGATATCAGCACTTTTGTCTATTTTGTAAAGTCAAGCATTCAGGTGAACTTAACCTTTAGGCGGGCCTGACTTTCCTCAGATGGGCCTGACTTCACTCAGATGGACCCTTAAGCTCTTTTGCTTGTTCCGAGTTGCTGTGCAGGGATTAAGGCAATTTTTATTGCCTACAAAACCCCCTCCAAAGTTTTCAGACCTGAATATGGTTGAATGTAGTCTGGAACACTTTGGATATGAAGATTTGCAATATGGTCGCCGTGCAGACGGAGCGAGGAACCTTCTAACGAACTCGGTAAAGTTGAATTCTTCACTCGCAGCTAATGATCGCCCTCTAGGATTTTTAGCAAACCCCCAGCTATCAACGGATTTGATGTGCCTTTACCGATTATCGTTTGAATCGGGCTAGCATGCGGATTGTCTAAGTCCGTCCCACATGTAACGTTGTGCTAAGAGAGTTAACTCTCTTAGTGCTACGATGTTGAATACGTAGACTTCGTCTTTCTCACGGGAATAGACTACCCGGCCACGTGTGTTAGACGTAGACTAATCTCGAATGGGGGGCCGAGATAAAATCCCCTATGCCAGAGAGGCATAGATTCAGTTGTTGTCTAATAACAACTGGCTACACGTGGAATGGCCGCGCGTGTAAACTTTATCTTCTCTTGGGGCAAAGACGAACCCTGCTTTGTCTTCTCTTAGGGCAAAGACGAACCCAGAATAGTGGCACATCGCATGGTAGGCCACTACTCACCGATCATTCTAAATATATTAGAATGCTCGAAAAGGATCAGGCCGTTCAGGGACGTTTGAGTATGACGACTGATCGGACAACGCCATTTGCGGAATGACGGCGGACTATCGAGGTGGCTATTAACATGGCGGTTGTGTGGACCCACCATCCTATTGAAGGGGAGTGGTGGGGGATTCGTCAGAGGTGTAATGTTAACGTGACAAGATTGTCGCGATCGGAGCAACTTTGAGGACCTACCATCCCATTGATGAGGATTGGAGGGGGAATTTGTCAGAGGTGTAATATTAACATGACCGGATTGTCGCGATCGGAGCGACTTTGAGGACCCACCATCCTATTGACGTGGATTGGAGGTTGATTTGTCAGAGGTGTAATATTAACATGACAGTGGGAGTGGTTCCGTCATCCTATTGGAGAGGATCGACGGAGGAAATCTGGAGGGAGCTATCAGAGGTGATTGTTAACATGATAGTTTTGGGGACCCGCCATCCTGTTGAGGAGGATTGGCGAGGGAATTCGGAGGAAATTAGTTATCAGATGTGACTGTTAACATGATAACTTAGTAGGAGTTTGAAAGAAGACTACGGGTAGTACTTCTTTAAGAATTTGCCGTCGGATGCTGGTCCTCCGGCGATTGATGCATATAAGCATCAACGATCATCTTTGGCTGATTGTAGCCAAGTCTTCACAGTCGGTCCCATAGCTTGGTTCCGCGTATGAAGCTCGCAGATGCCATCGGGCTTACTTGAAAAGAGTTTTGATGAGGAAGCGGTCGCCACCACCAAGGTATCTTGGTCGTCACCTCCTCGAAATTCAAACGGCTCTTCAACCTCCATACGCTTGAGCACGCTCTCGACTTGTTCTCCTTGGCGGGTTAAGTCTTTCCACGAAGCGAAGCCACGACAAATACCATATTAGACAAAATATTGATGGAGAGATTATTCCGCACATCTCGATGAGAGTGGCCTCTAAATCGATCACGCACGCAATGATCGGTTCCTCGAATCTCTTGACAAAGTTGCTTACGATTCTTTCTTCCTCTCGCTTACGCCTAAAGGTTGCCATAGATACTCCCCGTGTCATCGCCGAAGAATCCGCCATGAAGAGCCTTTCCATGTCCTTCCAAAGAAGTGATGGACCTGTGTTCTAATCGCGAAACCATTCAAAAGCAACCCCCTTGAGGGTGCCAATGAATAACCGAGTCATAATGGGATCGTTTCCCATTATGTGTCCAGTTTGCGCCTGGAAGTAGTAAATGTGTTGGGTAGGAGAACCCTTGCCATCGAACTGCAGGAGGTCCAGTGGCTCGAACTTTGCCGGGTAGGAGACCGTATCCCATTCAATTGGATATGGTCTGGCCACCCCAGCCTTGTTCATGCCCTTCTGGAGCTTCAAGGCGTCGAGTTGACTTTGGAGCTCGTCAAGTCTTTCGTCTCTTCGATTATGACCCGAAGATGACGCCTCCAGATGACTCGGATGAGGAATCAGAAAATGTGTGAGGAGGAGTAGGCATCCGCTCTTTGCGCTTTGAGGATTTCCATAAAGCCCGAAATCCTCCTTTTCTTCTTCTCCTTCTCGCCAAGTCGCCCAACATCTCTTTCATAGAGTTGATGGTTGCTTGTTGCTCGCCGAAGTCTCCCCGACATTTCATCCGAGATGTCGGTCATGTGCACTTCCACGCTTCGCCTGAATAGAGCTTGAAGCTCGAGATGTTGCCACCGCCGAGCAATAGCCGCCATCGCCGCCGAGATCGCACCGAAGCGTGTAACGTGACGGAAAAATCACCCCGCCCGAGTCGCGAGTGTGTTGGCGAGGTGCGGCCGGTGAGGCTCGCATTGGCGAAGCCAGGCCGTGGCGCCGGTCCGGGCGAAATGATGCTTTGCCTTTTGGCGAAGGTCACTTATGGATAAAGTTAGCTGTTAGGGCGAAGCTTGGTGAAGTCCGCTGCTTTATGAAACCCGCCAACTACTGAGTTCGCCAGATTTACGGTTCGCCGTAATTGAAATCATAATGGGGCTAAGCCCGCCGAGTAGGTGGGCTCGCCGATTACGCAGCTGAGAATTGGGAACCTCGCACTGCTTGGTTTTCTCGGTCGGCCTCAATCGCCTCGGGGACAGAACCCCCTGCGTTTGCTCGGCGAGCTCTCGTGCATGGTTGCTTCCGCCGCTGGGGCCGACCACACGCGGCGACTTCAGCACTTGGCGGAGATGCACCGCCACTAGAGGAGGATGAAGATAAGTACTCCTCAAACTCGATCACGAGGGACTCGACTGTCGTCCCTTCCGCAATGTCGTCGAATTGCGCCACCACCATCTCGGTTGAGGAAACGGTTTCTCCCACTGTGGTCACCATCTTCTGTTTGATGTAAAAATCTCCTCTCGGATTTGTATTGGTCGAGTTGTTTACAAATCAAGAATCGTTTTTCACAACAGAAGCGAAGGGAAGGCCCTTCTTGTTTAACGGGTTCGCCGGTAGCGTAGGACGCCTCGATGCTCGAAGTCGAAGTTCGCTTCCCTTGGACGATCCGACGACGCTATGGTCGAAGCCAAGACGCAGAGAAGCTCCGGCGTGATTGAGTTCGGTTCTACCCGAGCTTGATGAATAGGGCTACGATGCAAGAGTTTGCAAAGAGCTCGAGAGTCTCCGTGATCCGAGAATTCAGATTAAGACCTCAAATTTGCCAAGCCTCCAGAAGAAAAATGCCCCCTCCTCATGTGGAGATGGTGGCTTATAAATAGGCAAGGAGAGGCATGGCCACTTCCTTGATTTGTGGGATATGGCCATGCCCGCTGAGGAGAGCCATACTCTATGGTGCCATCCCTTTGACTTGTGGGATGTGACCACTAATGGGTGAGGAGCACCATGCTCTCTCGTGGAATGTGACCACTACGGGATGTGACATCTCCCATGCTTCAAGTGGGCGGTCTTGGGAAGCTCATGGGCGAAGCTTGCCTTATGCAAGCGAAGCTTCAAGCATGCGGGCGAAGCCGGGCGACTCGCAGCGAAGCTTCAAGCATGCGGCCACCGGTGACTCATGGGCGAAGCCGGGCGACTCGCAGCGAAGCTTCCAAGCAGCGAAGCTAGGTATGGATGGCGAGCTCGAGCTACAGCAGGCAAGCTCAAGCACAAGTTTGGGCGAGCTCCGGCTACAGCGAGCTCTTGGTCTTCGTGCAAGACTAGATCATACAGCGAAGCTTGGTTCAGCGAGCTTGGTTCAGCGAAGCTGGCCTTCAGCGAACTCATGCCTTCAGCGAAGCTTGAGCTCCAACCCTCCAGCGAAGTTTAAGGCGAGCTTGCCCTGCGGCAGATGAGCTTCAAGCACGCAGCGAAGCTCAGTCTTCATGCGAGCTTGCTCTTGGCTCCTTTGCAGGCGAGCTTGCTCTACAGGCGAGCTCCAGAACATGCTACGAAGAACAGGTCGTAACTTTCAAACCGTACGTCGGAATTGGACGAATTATATATGAAAATCGACTATCTCGACGAGACGGAGCCAACCCGAAGGGTTCGGTTTGCTCCGGTCATTTTGCCCAATTCCTTCCGGTTTGAGAGATATCAGCACTTTTGTCTATTTTGTAAAGTCAAGCATTCAGGTGAACTTAACCTTTAGGCGGGCCTGACTTTCCTCAGATGGGCTTGACTTCACTCAGATGGACCCTTAAGCTCTTTTGCTTGTTCCGAGTTGCTGTGCAGGGATTAAGGCAATTTTTATTGCCTACAACCAACACTTCAAGGCTTATAGGAATTGTATTTCTTCTTCAAAAAGGAACTCTCGGGTGTGAGAGTTGGTGATCTCAGGTTTGAGATTGTTGCAATTTGCATGGGCTTGCAAATTGGTCAGGTTTGCGTTTGATTTTGTAATTTATTTTCAAAATCATAGTGGAAACTCTCAAGCGGGATTTGCTTGGGGACTGGATGTACACCGGGAAGGTGGAACCAGTATAAAATCTCTGTGTTTGTGATTGTTCAATTTCTGTGATTGTTGCTATATTATTGCAATTTATTATCTATTTTGCATAAAATTTTATAAAACACTATTCACCCCCCTCTAGTGTTTAAGTGTGTTAGATCAACGATCCTACATTTGGTATCAGAGCAAGGTCAAAGATGGCATCAATTTCAGATCAATCTTCACAATTCAAAGAAGGTCACTCAACAAATCGTCCACCGATGTTTGATGGACTTAACTACAACTATTGGAAGTGCGAATGAAGATTTATCTTCAATCAATTGGATATGAACTATGGAATGTCGTGGAGACGAGATATGAGAAGCCAACTACTCCTTTGCGAATGGACTACAACACAAAGGAATAATGCAAATTTGGACTCTAAAGCAATGAATGCTCTATTCTCTGCACTTGATAGGAATGAGTTCAACAGGGTGTCAACGGCTACATCTGCATACGATATTTGGCACACACTCGAGGTAACACATGAAGGTACAAATAAAGTTAAGGAATCTAAAATTTCGTTCTTGTAAACCGGGTTTGAACTGTTCAGAATGAAAGAAAATGAGACTATTGGAGAAATGTTTACTAGATTCACCGATATCACAAATTCTCTTATTGGACTTGGTAAAACATACACACAAGTGGAAATGGTGCGAAAGATACTTCGTTCACTAACTCCTAAATGGGAAAAGAAAATCACTGCAATAGAGGAAGCAAATGATCTTTCAACCCTCACAGTGGAGAACCTTATTGGTAATCTCATGGCATATGAAGTTCAAATTGAAGATAGAAAGAATGAAGATGAAACAAAGAACAAGAAAGTGCTTGCATTCAACATAACATCTGATAAAGAAGATTCAGATAATGATGATGAAGAGATGAGCATGTTTGCACTAAATTTCGAAATTCATAAAATGAGGTAAGTTTAAATCCAAATTTTCAAATTCAAATAACTCACTCGCTTGCTTTAAGTGTAATAAAGCAGACATATGAAGAAAGACTGCCCATTATTGAAGAATAAGCAAAATCAAACTTCTTCAACAATACACAAAACAATAAGAAAAGGAAGGCGATGGCAAAGAACTTGAGATGACAGTTGATGATTCTTCATCCGATGAAGAAACTAAAGAAAATGAAGTTGCACATATGTGTTTCATGGCACAAGATGAGATAAATGATAATGAAGAACTTTTAGATGCATTTAATGAATTATATGAAACTTTTGTAAGATTGAAAGTTTCACATAATTTTCTTAAAAGTGAAAATAAAAGATTATTAGATGAAATTTCTGATTTAAATTCTTCTAAATTTAATTCACAAGAAATTAAATTAAAAGAAGAAAATGAGAATTTACTTAAAGAAAATTATTTTTAACCAATGAAAATTTATATCTAAAATCAGAATGTAATGATTTAAAGATTCGCATTAGTATTTTAGATAAAGATATTTCTTTAATTAAATCAAAATATGATGATATATACTTAAATGTTAGTAAATTTAATAAAGGTAAAGAGAATTTAAAACTTTACTTTCTTATCAAAAGAAACTCAAAAGAGAAAAGGTTTGGGTTTTCAAGTTGAAAAGACATTTGTAAGAAAACTACTTTTGTTAAATCATCTTCAATAATTTATAAACAAAATGTTAAGGATAATGTTTCAAATAAAACAAAACCAAAATACTTATCTATTTGGGTTCCTAAAGTTTTAAGTTATAATAAGAAAAAGTCTTATATTTCTAATTTTATTAAAGATGTTTGTTTATCATCTAATTATATAAGTAAATCAAACTTTTCATGGGTTTGGTTTCCAAAAGACTAATTATTATGGACCCAACATAAAATGGGTACCAAAATTGTAAATATTTATTTTTCAGGTACCAAAGAAAGATAGATGGATTCTAGATAGTGGTTGTTCAAAACATATGACTGGAAACATTCATTTATTATCCTCCGTTCAAAACAAGGATGGTGGTACAGTTACATTTGGAGATAACAATAAAGGAAAGGTGATAGGTATTGAAACAGTTGGTAATATTACTAAACCTATTATTAATAATGTTTTATTAGTTGATGGTCTTAAGCATAATCTACTTAGTATAAGTCAACTTTGTGATAAAGGTTTTAAAATAATGTTTGAAAAGAATATTGCTTAATTTATGATGTTGATTTGATAACTATATTATACAAAGGTCAAAGAAAAATAATATATATGTTTTATCCTTAGAAAATGTTTCAAATGAACATTGTCTTATTGCATCATCTAATGATTCTATATTATGGCATAGACGTTTTGGTCATGTAAATTTTAAACATATTTCTAAAATTTCTAAAACAATTCTGTAAATGGTCTACCTAAGATTTCATATAAAGATAATTTTTGTGATGCATGTCAAAAGGAAAAATGCATAAATCTTCTTTTAAATCTAAAAATATTATTTCTACAAGTAGACCACTAGAATTAATTCATATTGATCTTTTGGTCCTTCAAGAGTAGCTTCAATAAATGGAAGTAAATATGTATTAGTAATTGTTGATGATTTTTCAAGGTTTACATGGGTAATGTTTCTTAAACACAAAATGATGCTTTTAATGAATTTTCTATTTTTGTAAGAAAATACAAAATCAAAAATCTCTTTCTATAATTACTATAATGAGTGATCATGGAGGAGAGTTTGAAAATGAACTTTTACAAATTTTGTGACAAAATGGTATTTCTCATACATTTTCTTTTCCTAGAGCAGCTCCACAAAATGGAGTTGTAGAAAGAAAGAATAGAACTTTACAAGAATGTGCTAGAACCATGTTATGTGATAGTAATTTACCTAAATATTTTTGAAGGCGTATCTGACATGCTATGTTCTAAATAGAGTTTTATTAAGACCTATTTTAAAGAAAACTCCTTATGAATTATTTTATAATAAAATTCCTAAAGTTTCTTATTTTAAAGCTTTTGGTTGTAAATGTTTTATATTAAATACAAAAGATAATTTGGATAAATTTGATTCCAAATCGATGAAGGAATTTTTGTAGGATATTCTAATCATAGCAAAGCTTATAGAATTTATAACAAAAGAACTTTGGTTATTGAAGAATCTATGCATGTTTCTTTTGATGAAAGTTTTTCAAAATCACCTACTATTTTAAATGATGATGATGATTTAAGCAATAATTCTAATGATACTCCAATGATAGATATTTCAAAGAATAATGATTTACAAAATGATTTACCAAAGGATTTTGTAGAAGTCAAAAATCATCCACATGATTTGATTATTGGAAATATTTCGATAAAGTTACTACTAGATCTCATTTTAATTTAATTGCTCATGTTGCATTTATTTCGAAATATAACCTAAAATGTAAAAGAAGCTTTACTTGATAATTTTGGATAGATGCTATGCAAGATAAGTTAAATCAATTTATAAGAAATGATGTTTGGGATCTTGTACCTAGACCACAAGATAAATCCATTATAGGAACAAAATGGGTATTTAGAAATAAACTAGATCAATCTGACAAGTTATAAGAAATAAAGCCGATTAGTTGCTCAAGGATATAATCAAGAAGAAGTAATTGATTATGATGAAACTTATGCTCTGTTGCTCGTTTAGAATCTATTAGAATTTTACTTGCATTTGCATGTTTTATGAATTTTAATCTATATCAAATGGATGTTAAAAGTGCATTTTAAATGGTTTTATAAAAGAAGAAGTCTTTGTAGAACAACCTCCGGATTTGAACATGAAAAATTTTCTGATCATGTTTATAAACTTAAAAGGCTTTATATGGTCTTAAACAAGCACCTTGTGCTTGGTATGAAAGATTAAAAATTTTCTTTTAACTTCGGTTTTGACATAAGAAAAGTTGATTCTACATTGTTTATTAAGAAAATAAATAAAGATATATTGTTAATACAAATATATGTAGATGATATAATATTTGGTTCTACTAACAATAATCTTTGTCAAGAGTTTGCTAAGACTATGCAGATGAATTTGAAATGAGTCACATGGGTGAACTTAACTTCTTTCTTGGACTTCAAATCAAACAATTGAAGGAAGGGATTTTCATCAATCAAAGCAAATATGCCAAAGAATTACTTAAACGTTTTGGAATGGATAATACATCAAGTAAATGTACACCAATGAGTACTACAACATCTCTTGATAAAGATGAAAATGGTAAGAATGTTGATCAAAAGCTATATCGAGGTATGATCGGATCACTTCTTTACATTCTTGCTAGTAGACACGATATTATGTTTAGTGTTTGTTTATGTGCTAGATTTCAATCTAATCCTAAAGAATCACATCTTAAAGCTGTTAAAAGAATTTTAGATATCTTAAAGGTACTTCAGATTTTGGTTTATTTTATCCAAAGAATAGCACATTTGATTTATTAACTTATAGTGATGCCGATTTTGCCGGATGTAACTGATAGAAAAAGTACAAGTGGTACTTGTTATTTCTTAGGACACTCACTTGTATCTTGGTTTAGTAAAAACAAAATTCAAGATCATTATCTACAACTCAAGTAATATATTGTCGCTAGTTTAGCATGTGCACAAGTCTTATGGATGAAACAAACTTTATCGATTATTGTATTAATTGTCCCACATCATCTATAATGTGTGATAATTCTAGTGCAATTAATTTATCTAAAAATCCTATTCAACATTCACGCACAAAACATATTGATATTAGACATCATTTTCACGTGATCATGTTCTTAAGGGTGACATTACATTAGAATTTATATCTACTAATAAACAAATAGCGATATTTTACAAAACCCTTAAAAGAAGAAATTTATGTTAAATTAAGAAGAGAATTAGGTATATGTTCTATTACTGATTTAAATTAATTTTAAATGAGTACATATGCATATATTCTATTATTAGTTGACTAATAGCTTGTCTAGTCGACTACATGCATAGTTATACATATAGACTAGAACATAGAAATTCTTTTCTTATTAGCCGACTATAGTTTTAAGATTGGTCGACTATTATATAGTTCTATAGATTAGTCGACTACACACCGCATTAATCGACTACTAGTTCAGTTTTTTAACATATAGCTTATTGTATCTTAGTTTTAGAACCCAAAACCCAATATCCAATAACTTAAGTTATCTTGAATCTCAACCATTCATTCAACTATGATAAATCCTAGCCTTAGAAATGAAACAAATCTAAACCCTACATTAAATTTTACATTAAATCTACACCTTTCATTCTTTTTAACCCTAAATAAACTACCCTAACTCCTTATTCAACCCACTTCTCCCATTTCCTCTCTTCCAAAACCGAAACCAGTTCTTCCAAGTTAGGGCTTCTCCGCTCCGTGTTAAATCTTCATCAAATTTGATTTTTCTTTTCTAATTGTCGGTTCCTTTTCGATTTCAAGTCAGATTAGTCGACTACCTTGATCCATCTTAGTCGACTCACCGACATCTATCGATCGACTACTTTCGGTTCTTGTAAGCTTTCTCATTCTACAATTTTCTTTTAAAATTATGTCTAGATCTAAGAGATCTCGTTCGGTCCTTCACAACTTTGTGGAGGATTATACAATTATCTTAAAGATCCAAATCTCTTAGATAAATTTAAGGAATTACAAACTTTTGAAATACTCCTGGTAGGTTTATCAAATATGAAGACTTTGTACTTCATAATTTTAGGAGTTATTTTGAAAATGTGGGATTAGCACATCTATATTCTTGAAAATCGAAAACCTTATTATCCAACTCTTGTTCAATGGTTTTATGCTAACATTTCCCATAAAAACTTGATAATAACAAAGATCGATAGTCGGTTTGGTGAAAGGAAAAGAAATTTCATTTACACCTAAACTTCTAGGAAAATGTTCAACATTCCTTATAGAGGAATTAGTCTTCATGATGTTTCTATGGATGATGAAAATATTCTTCAAAATTTAATTTTCTTACGTGGTCAAGGAGGAGTATTGAATCATTCAAACAAAATTAGCCCAATTCCTCGCTTTATCGCTAGAATTCTAGCATATAATTTATATCCAAAACGGGAGTTTTCATTTCATTTCTTTAGAATTAGCTAAAGCTATCTGTGATTATGGCTAATATTCAAGTTAATTGGGTGAAGTTTATTTCGATAATCTTCTTGTTATTCCTAGAGGGTCTATTCCATTTGGTGCATTCCTAACTAGAATTTTTGAGGCTTTTCGTGTGGAGTTAGACTTTGAATCTTCCATGCTTCGTTCCATCGAGTTCTTTGATTCCAATGCCCTAACTAGGATGAAAATTCCAAATTTTGAACTTCCTCAACAACACCAACTCAACCTCAACCTCAAGAACAACATCATCATGACCCTCAACCTTCACAAACCCAAGATATCCCTCAATCGTCACATGACGCTGGACCATCTTGGAGCAATATTTCACCACCTAGGCAACCAGATCCTTCTTGCTTTTCAGATGCACAATACAACACCTTGTCAGCTCGAATCTTAAACTTGAAACTAGTCAATCGATTTTTGATCGAACATCGCAATCATGAACAATCAACGGACTTTATGGAAAACCAACAAGTCATGATGCATGCTAGACAACTTCAACAAGAAGCTAGATTCCTACTTTCATGGATATCAACCTCCACCTTCAGGACCTTGATTTTAGACCACTTGTTTTTAATAGATTAGTTCATTTGGTATGTTATTTAGTTCTATGATATTATGCAACTTTGTGTGGTGTACTTTTCTTTTTATGACTATTATTGTTAAGTAAGTAAGACATGTTTGTTTTATTAACCGATTGTGGCAATGGATGTTATCGAAATTGATTTTCATGGCAAGTCTTTGCTTACCTTTATGGATGGGTGAAGTATTGGACTATGTTCATAATCTGGATGATTTATTTGAAGTTTTAGCTCATACTGATGAAATCTTAAATTGCTTATCTTATATGTTCTCTTCTTTTTGTTGATAACAAAGGGGGAGTAAGTCTAGTGTGTAGTGTATTTGCATAATGTATTTAAGTCTAGTGTGTAGTGTATTTGCATAATGTATTTATATACAGGATAATTGCATATACTTATATTGTGTATGCTTATATGTGGGGAGTAAAAGTTAGTATTTATATGCTTATATGTCGGGGAGAAAATTTTAAAATGATTACGATATTATTTGTTATCATCAAAAGGGGAGAATGTTGATTTTCATATTCTCAAGTTAGTATTTTGATGATAACAATATGTGTTCTATATATGTGTTTTGTGTGTATTATAACTTGTTGATGCAGATATCATTATTATCAAATTTGGACAAGTGCAAGCTAAGCTCAAGGCATTATGAAGTATCGAAGATGATGAGAAGCAAGTTAAATGTAATTTTTTCTCTTCTTTGCTTAGAATTATTGTACAAGCCTTGATCACACACACACACTTAGAACACACTAACACATGCTTAGTGTGTTGGTTAATTATAGAAATCCCTATATTAACCATTAGAGTTATTAGTTATTTTACAAGTTTTAAAATATTGCATAAACATCATTTTAATCTTTAATAGTCGACTAATTAGTATAGTAGTCGACTAGTCATGTGTTAATGTCAAATTAAAATTTCGTCATTTTACGTAATAGTCGACTAATGAGCGGTATAGTCGACTAATTGAGACTTAGACACTTTTCATAATGCGTAAAATTACGAGTAGTGGAGCTACTAGTATAGTATAGTCGACTACTAAGGGCTTACACCGAAAATCAAGTTACGTCATATCACGGTGTAGTCGACTACCTTTACGGTGTAGTCGACTACTAAATTATAAAACGATTTTCAACATTACGTCAATTGAGTAGTCGACTAATGACTACGGTATAGTCGACTACTAAGCTACAAAACTGCTTTTATAAAGTCCGCTTTCTTACGAGTAGTTGACTAATATTTGTTTGTAGTCGACTCTGAATCTGATTTCGACTTTTCAAAATTTGAATTTATGAACATTTTGTTCAGTTAATATCCGTTTCTTGGCTTTCAAAAGTGTTTTTCAAGGGACATATATATTCAAAAACTTCAGAAAAATAATAAGAAACAAATTTTTCTTATGCATTCTTCTTGAGTTTTAAAAGTCCAAAAGAGAGAAAAAGAATTCTAAAAGTTGAATCGATATTGCTATTGATTTCACTACATTCAAAATAAGATTTAGGCAATATCAAAGATTAAAAAGTTCCTAAGCCACCGCACATCACCAACACTTCAAGGCTTATAGGAATTGTATTTCTTCTTCAAAAGGAACTCTCTGTGAGAGTTGGTGATCTCGAGTTTGAGATTGTTGCAATTTGCATGGGCTTGCAAATTGGTCAGTTTATGCTTGATTTTGTAATTTGTTTTCAAAATCATAGTGGAAACTCTCAAGCGGGATTTGCTTGGGGACTGGATGTACACCGGGAAGGTGGAACCAGTATAAAATCCCTGTGTTTGTGATTGTTCAATTTCTGTGATTGTTGCTATCTTATTGCAATTTATTATCTATTTTGCATAAAATTTTATAAAACACTATTCACCCCCCTCTAGTGTTTAAGTGTGTTAGATCAATGATCCTACATACTTTGCAAGTCAGTGCTTGGTCACTCATCATTTCCATCATTAGGATCGAACACATATTAGGATCTGATTGTTAGATATTTTCATTTTCATTTAGTGCATACACGTAATTATTTTCTAGGTTGTTGCATCTGTGTGATTGATTGTTCACGTTTGCATTCATTTTTCTTTCTCCGTTCTGTCCTGCATCAAGAGTTATTTTTATTTCATTGAAAATGTTGATCCTGTTAATTGTTCAATTTGTTGCAATTGTAGAATTATATTACTATATATAAATATCATCATCTAACAACTTACAAATAAAAAATAATATAAAATAACATAAATATGTAAACACCAAAAATGTTTGATAATAAAAAACTCAAATATGTTAATGAGTATATCTCACACATTTAGTAGATGATTTAAACATACTTGGTTTTGCTTAAATAATCATTAAGAGAATAAATCCCAACTGTATGATAATTATTTGAAATTAGCACCCACCCCCGTGCACCACCATTAAATTTTGCATACTTAGGTAAGATCAACTTTTTTTGACAATCACATCAGAGTCTTACTTTTATTTTGTAGTGCCATCATCTCATCCTATTCACTTTTTAGACAATGTCAATCCTTTGAAAAGCCAGGAAACTAATCTACTGGATTCAGATCCTCTCTGTTAGGATGTTGTCCATACAATATATCTTGTTTGAGTAATAACAAAAATTCAATTGATACTAATTTTTATTTGAGATGATCTAGTATAGATATATATATGTATAGAACATGAACGAGGTGAAACGAAGTGAAAATCAGCTCAAAAGCTGATTTTAGCATCCTAGCCATCGATGGAGCACATCAACCATCGATGGTGCTTGGTGAACATCGATGGTCCATACATGTCATCGATGGTGCACATGTCCGCACATGTCCGTAGACTTCCAAATCATCGATGGCGTCACTCAACCATTGATGGTCGCTCGACACCATCGATGGTCGAAAGTTGCCATTGATAGTAAGTTCGGCTGATGCGATTTTGAGGTTTTAATCTCAGCCATTCATTGTACATGATGTCTCCATCCTCTCCCACATTTTTGGGTATTCTTTCCTGACCTAATTGTGAGAGAAAAAGAGAGAACAGATATAGGGTTTTGCTATTAGTGATTAAGAAGAGCTTTTTGATCCCTCACAGCCTCGTCAAATTGTCACTCGTCACGCACAACACCATCAAATCAGTTCACAGCGAGGAGAGTCGCCCTTGATTTGATCTTCATCCTCATTCTTCATCAAGCTTTGCTTAGATCTTTCGAAGGATGATTTGTTAATTAAAAGGGCTGTAAGATTGTTTTGAATTTAAACTTAATTATTATTTATTTTCTGCATTTATTTAAACTACTTCTACGACGGTTTAACTAAAGCCAGTTTAATTGAGGGTTGAGACTAGTTAAGGCTAGGAATTACTCATTATGAGAGTTAGGTTAGATGACTGGTTTCGGATATATACCAGAATGCAGTCTTGTAAGCCTATTGAATCTAGTCTGTAATTCATGTGAACTTTTTATAGTTAGGGAGCTCCTTCGCGAGAAGGAAGAGTGGATGTAGCATTATTTATCTGAACCACTATAAAATCTCGTGTGTTCCTTTGCTTGGTTGAAATTGTGTTATTTGCATTGATTATTGTTGTTTATCGCTATTATTCGTTTTATTCTGCTGCTCTGATAAGGTGAAAAATGATAGTCAATCCTATTCATCCGCTCTCTAGGCTTGCATCTCAGATCCAACAAGTGATATCATAGCCTAATTACCCATTTTTAGGCTTCACAACCTAGTGTTGAGATATTTAGTCTGACCTCCGCAATGGCTTTCCCCGAGAGACACGCAGTCAACCAACCCCCGATTTTTTGTTGTCCACCATTTTGACATTTAGAGTATTGTTGAGATGTGCTACAGTTAACCCACTACCATAGTTAGTGAGACCATCATAGTCACACCGAGAGATAAGTGGACCTCTACCGACAAAAAGCTTTATTCCTTGAATGCTAAACTATGAGTGCTCTTTACTTTTCCTTAACTGCTGAAGAATTTAATCATGTGTCAAATTGTTCAACTACACAAGGAATCTGAAAAATCCTGAAAATCACACACGAAGGAACTTCACAGGAAAAAGAGGTGAAACTTATGATGCTTGTGAGTAAATATGAAAACTTCATGATGAAGGCCTCGAAGAGAATTCAGAATATGTTCACCCGATTCATGGACATTGTGAATAAGTCAAAGGCTTTGGGGAAAGAGTATAAAAATAAAGAGCCTGTGAGAAAAATTCTTCGTTCTCTTTCCAGGGACTGGGAACTAAAGGTAACAGCTATCGAAGAAGTACAAAATTATTCTAAACTAACTCTTGTAAATATTATAGAGGAAATCTTCTCATATATGAAATGCGATTGAAAGAAAGAGATGATGATTCAAAAGATAGCTCCAAGAAGAAGTCATTAGCTTTGAAAGCCAAAAGGACAAACTCAAGTAAAAAAAGAAGAAGGAACAATTTCAAGCTCCAAGGATAAAAAGAACCAAGTATGATTAAATGTAGAAGGGTTCAAATCCGTTCTCAGAACTAAAAATGATTAGAAGTACCTATAGAATAGATATAATCAATTCATGAGTGAGTAAATATTCTTCTAGTGATTCTGAAACTAAGCCTATTTGTTATCGTTGCATGAAACCAGCTCACTATTAGAATAAATGTCCATTGAATAAGAATGACAAAAAAGCTGAGGGCAGGAGTCTGAAGGTGACTACATGGGATATGATAAGCGAAGATGAAGAATTAGAAAGCAGCTCAAGTGATGATGAGAAGAAAGCAAATCTGCGTTTTATAGGGAGAAGCATTTCTACTTTAGATTCATAACAAGGTGAAGTACACGACTCTGAACACGAGAGTTTAGATGGGGAGGTATATCCTGATACGATCAATTATATTCTAAGTATAATGCAATGTTGGTCAACTTGAAAAGTTTCAAACATACTGAAATGATAAAAAGAATGAACTCAAATTTGAGGAAAGATAAAAATTCTTTGAGTGATAAAGTTGAAATTCTCTCCTCAAAATTGAATTCGTCTAACTCATCAAGTGGGACCACATCTGTTGAATGCACACAATGCTCCGTATACAGAGACACAATTCTAGTCTATCTAAGCAATTAAATGAAAAAACAACCGAAAATGAGAAATTAGCTGCTAAGATAAATAAATTATTATGTGAATTGTCTTCTGAACAAAGAAGGTTTGAAACTAGATGCACAACCATAGCTTCTAAAATGAATTGCTTAAGTTCAAAAATATTGATTTGGAAAATGCCGAAAAACTTTTCATTGGGCTCTAAAGGATTAAATATGACCCTTTCCAATCAACATTTTTCAAGAGCTAAAAGCGGACTTGGTTATTCATATTTAGAAAAATATAAAAGTTTCAATTTTCTTTTGTAAAAGGAACTACCTAACTATCTTTGTATTCATTTTCTAATACATTCTCTACTATTTGTACTTTATATGGTAGAATGGGTCATTTTAATGGACTATTAAATGCAATATAGAGTTAAAACAATTAAGCAGATTTAGGTATAAAAAAGAACAATTACTAACCAACGTGGATCTATGTGGATAACTAGGTCACACCTCTCAACTTTTCTATAGGGTTGCAGGTAGATTGAGAATTGTGGCAACACAATGGAGTTGCTTGAAAAGGTGCCAAATTGATATCTAATCCTTAGTCTAAGAGGAATTAAGGAGAAATAGGTTCATGATGGATGAATATTTTTTTCCCTTAAATGGGTAAGTATTTTTCTCAGGTATGCAGCTCATTCCCATTTGTAAAATATTTTTTATTTTTTAATTTTTTAATCTTTTTTTCTTTTCCTTATCTCTTTTTTCTTTCTTTTATAAGTGTTTTTTATTAAAAAAATTGAAAAAGTGCTTTTGGAGGTTGACCATCGATGGTCCAACCCGACCATCCATGATCAACCATCAATGGGCATAGATAAAAGGGGGTAAAACTTTTTGTCTTCTTCCCCTTTTACTCTTTTTTCTTTCTTTCTTTTCACTTTTTATCTTCTTCCCCTTTTACTCTTTTTTCTCCAAAAATCCTCAATCCCTCTCAATCATTCTAGAGAGTTTTTGTGATCTTCCCACTGCTTCAGATCGGATCAAACACTTGCATCAACATCAAGGTACAAACTAAACCCTAATTTCTTGCCCTTGTTCTCTTTTTGGCTATCAATATGCAAATTTGTGGTTGTTTTTGTTGAAATTTCTGTTCTAGATGAGTATTAGATGTGGGTATTATGATTAGAGATGAATTATTGTGTAAGATTACATGATTATAGCTCGATTGTTGATCATTTATGTCAAAATCGTTCATCAATCATTGACAGTCGATGAACACCATTGATGGTCACCTCGATCATCGATGGTGAATTGTGAACCATCGATGGTCAATGGACAATTTTGCATAATACGCCCTTTTATCATGCTTTTTCTCATTATTTTTTTTATTATAACCCTTTTATGTGACAATTTTCTATATTGAATCAAGTTTATTTTTTATATAGAGACATGTCAAATGTAAAATGAGCTAGGGTTGATCTTTTCACATCTAGGTGTGTTTAGGAGAAGTTCGATAAACTTCTCATTGTTTAAGACCGGGGCTTTGATTCAAAACACCTAGATGACTATACCAATGTGGATAGGATACTTGAGAGAGCGGGGTTAAAACCTATGATGGACAAAAAGCTAAAAAAAAGCTAATATTACCCTAGTAAAAGAGGTATATCTCAATTTTGATGAAGAAGTAAACAAGGAGATAGTTAGAACCACTGTTAAGGAGAAAGAAATAAAGATCACACCTACGTATATTCGCAAAGTCCTAAATCTCCCTAAACCCACTGCACAAGGCTTGGATATTTTTATATACTCCACTAGCGTTGTTGCCAGGTCTGAGGAATACAACAAAATGATGAACTATTTGTGTAGGAGGGTACATTCTGGTATCTACAACTTTAGGCATCTTAAGCCAGAAGTCATCTTGCTCAACCTATTCCTCAAATTCGATTTGTACCCTAGTGCTGCTCATAATACCTTCAACATTCGTAATGTAGTTCTCATGTGATGGATAATTAAGGGAAAGAAATTTGATCCAGCTGTACTGATCTTCACCTGGATGAGCATGGTTGCATCTGCTGCTCGAGGGGTTATCGATAAGAAGTCAAGGCACAAGATTCAGCTTGTGTACCCCTTTCTCATTACCCACATATGCCAAGATATGAAGATCCCCTTCCTCTCTACTAATTGATACGAGATAGAAAGAGCATCACTCTTTGCAGAGACTACGAGGAATAGCATTGCAGCAAGGAGGAAGGGAGAGACATTAGCAGGGCAGTCCTCCGGATCACAACCATCTATAGCTCAGGCACTAGAGTCCTCATCTACTCAGTAGACCATGCAGGCACATGGGGAGAGAGCGGAGAGTTTGAGTGGCAAAGTTGATGCACTCGGGAGAGACATGATGACTCAACATACCTATTATGATGCCTCTCTTTAGTTCATCATGGGAGTTCTATGCCAGATGGATCCTTCCTTGGGGAGACAGCCTGTTTATGCCTATTATACCACAAGACCATCACAGCCTATAGGGGCTTCTCATCCATCTACCTCTCATAGAGCTGATAATGGAGATGATCAGGACATGGAGACACATGGGGAGGATACCGATACTAAGTAGGACTGGAGGAGATATGCACCAGACTTTAGAGGAGGTCGTATTTGTTTTTTTTCTATTCTCTTTAGATTTGTATATTCTTTTATGTGATGCATGAGATACTTGCAGGCGTTAAAAATTGCCTACAAGTCCCTGAACATGACTCGTGACAATGAGTTGACAATCCGCGAGCCATCCGACGACGTAACGGCAAACCGTTGACGACGTAATAACAAGTGACCGTGACGCAAATGTATAAAACGAGTCAACGAAAAGCATGAAGCGAGTCGGCGAGGCATGTAAGTCGGCGAAGCGACGAACCGCATACGAATAATGGGATAAACCCAGCTATGAAGCTTCAGATTAGTGAACATTGACAAGACTGAATCGGATAGGACTCGAAACGATGAAAAAAGCCACTTAGGTGGCTCGGTGGCCGAGCTACCTCTTGGTGGTTCGGCCAAAGCCGAGCCACCAAGAGGTGGCTAGGCGTGACTTTTTTAACCCGACCCGCTTTTAAGCCTATAAATACACAGGGGGGTCTTATTTTTTCAGATCTGGACTTTTGACGAGAAGGGGAGGCTCTGCCAGATTCAACAGCGATCAACGCTCAGATTCGACAGCGAGATCCAAGATTTCGACGAACCCGTCAGCATAAAGTGAAGAAGTTCGAGAGATCTAAGGATCCGATCCACATGCGACCCCTCCGGATCAAACTTCGTTTTGATCCCGAGAAGAGTGGTGATCTCGCTTGGTCGATTTCACTCACTTCAGTGATTGTTTCCTTCGTGAAATAATCCCCTTGATCGCGTAGATCTTACACTGAATTATATCACGCGGCGGTCCACGGATAAACCCCGGCATAGGCAAAGATCCCACGCAAGCAGGAGTCTGATAAACAGGGTCCTGTGTTTGTTTAAGGAAAAATTGTAATTTTTATTTTTGATTTTCATTATAATCAAGGCTTATAAAAAGACGAACTTTTGAATTCATTGGAACGCATAAAGCTATAATGAGTTCATCAATGAAGATCAACCCGACTTTTCTCGCGAACAAGCTGGCGACCACAGTGGGAGCCAACGACCGCTGATGAGATCGTCGTGTCGCAACCGTGGATATCGATCCCGGTCGAAGAGGAGGTCGAATACGAGTTCGACCAATAAAAGTTTGAGGAGTATCTATCATCCTCGTCCAGATCGTCCTCCCCCCACAAATCCAGGAAGATTTTCGCTGCAAGGAAGATCCGCTGGCCCTCAGATCCAGAATCTCAAGGCGAGGATCCCAACCCCACTGCTGCCAAAGTCGCAGTAAGCAGCATCCTTTCGGCATCAAAGATGGCCGGATATGTAGATCTGAACTCCTCTGTGCAGGAGATGACCGCCGATGGTGTGCCGACTCTCTCAAAGAGAGCCCGCCAGAGGCGACGCCAACGCCTGGCGTGTCAGTTCGCCAAGGCCCTGGAATCGGTTGATGGGATCCGCTACGAGATGGATCTCAAGTTCAGAAGACGTCAAAGGCCTCAACAACAGATGGTTGGGAGCTCCTCCAACCCGTTAATAAGTGAATGGGTCCATGTCGGGCCAGGCGTTCAGCGCTCGAGGCGCATCAAAAGCAAGCTGCGCCTTTGCGCCGCCTACGGACTCTAGTTCAAGAGGCCGAATATTGAAGAAAGAAGAAGTGGCCAAGAAGCCACCAAACATGCGCCAAGTTTGGAGGCCGAAATCCGAAATGACGATTCGGACAAGGGTAGAAATGTCAACTAGAGATCAGCCAGCTCAGGCTAATTCGACTAAGGCTCGGCCGCTACAGGGTAACCTGAATCAAAGAAAGGTCACCCAAATACCGATTCCACCTCCGGTGATCACATTCAAATCTCCGTCTAACTCGCTCCCGCCGGTCGATCTGTTGGCTTACCGAAGCAAAGCGGTATTAGAGTGCCTCGGTCCGTTGCACGATGATCGAGGCAAAATTCCCGTTAAGGAACGTTTGGGCCCGTTGAAGAGGTCCCGGACAACTCACAGTACTAGGGGTCACATCCACCTCCACCATGACAGGAAGATTCCTGTAGCTGCTCGCACCGGGTTACGAATCAAAGTTCAAGAGCCCGTCGAAACTTCATACCCGCAAGGGCGAACATTGAGACGAGTGACTTTTGAAAGCTCTGATAACGCGGTTCATCCTCAGAAGGAAATGTTTTCGTCTGACGACGATGGCGTTATACCTGAGAAGTCGTACCAACACACGATGGGTTGCTCCGGTATTCATGCCGATGAGTTGTACTATCATGCTGAGAGTACGAGTAAATCTTGAAAAAGGAGTTCCCCAGAGTTGAACACACATTGTTTGTGTTCCAAGCTGATAAGGGCGGTGTTGTCGGAGTGCAACTGCACCAAGACAGCTCCGGAGAAGGTGTCGGTCTTTGCTAGGCTTGGCACCGAAATGCCAAAACCCATGTCGAGGCGCTTCTGCGGAAGAAGATCGGTGTCTCAAGGTGATGAATTGCCAAGAGTCACCATCAACATGACTAGCAAAGGGGGGTCAACACGTGCCATTCCCGGGGTATCTCAACGAATAACTAGGTTGCGGTCTGGGACTATCAGACAACCTAACTATGGCAGAGTACAGAGGGGGTTACCCTCAGATGATGAAGTGTCGGACGCTGGCTCTGCAATTGCTTCTGATAATATAGTTTCTAGTGAGGGACAACCTCGTGAGGCATTCATGATCAGTGCAGAATAAGTGGCCAAGATGCTTGAAGAGGCTATGGCCAAGCAAAAGGAGAATTTCAAGTTCGAGATGGAGATGGCCATGCAGCAAATGAGAGAGATGCATGACCAGCAAATCCAAGCACTAACGAATCGCCAGGGTAAATCAAGTCGTCGCAATAACGTCAACCAAACGGACAGCGACACGGACAGGGATGAAGACCGTAACGCCGATAATCCCTCTGATAAATAGAATGCGGGAGGTAGCCTCGAGAATGCCAACGGTAACACCGTCGTCCCTCCTCAAAATCACCTGAACAGAGACGTAGGTGAGAATGAAAAGAAAAAGGACCTTGAGAGTAAGATCAACACTTTGATTTCCGCCCAAAAGATAATGCAGACGGGTATACCGTGTCCGTACCCAAGGGAATGGGAATCAATCCCTTATCCGGCGAAGTTCAATCTAATAAACTTTACGCCGTTCGACGGGAAGTGCTCACCCACTCAGCATTTGATCTACTTCAAGTCCCACCTGGGGGTTATTTCCGATAACGAGCCCTTGATGGTTCGGATATTCGTTGGCACTCTTCGAGGAGCTGCCTTCGATTGGTACCGCCGTCTCAAGCCGGGGAGTGTTAACAGCTGGGATGACATGGAGACCATGTTCCTCGCCAATTTTTTCGATGACGATACCGAGATATCCATTGGGACGTTGTTGGATGAAAGACAGAAGGACGGAGAGACGGTAGACAGCTTCGTCAAGCGGTTCCGAAATAAGGCAATGAATTGTCGAGACCCGATAACTGACGAGTTCATTCTCCACACCTGCCACAACAACCTTTCATTGGATGTGCTAGAAGCAATGGGAACGGCGCCGTCCAAGACATGGAGAGACTTGAAGGTGCGCGGGGAGAAAGCCGAGCGATTCCTTAAGAGGAAAAAGGCAGAAAGAGGCCAGCAAACGCAAATTCTCACAAACAGAATTTCATCCCACATGGCAAAGGGAAGGCAGCGAGTGGCGATGGATGCAAACTAAACATTCCGGTACGTGTACGGCAACAAGCTACAATATCCCGTGATCCCGATAAAACGACCTTAAAAGCGAGTCGTCGAACCAAGGTTCCCCAAAGTCTATTCTTTCAAGGAAGATGAGGTTCCCGGTATTTTCAAATACCTCCTGAAGAACAATAAAATCCAGCTGTCACAATCGTGAATCAGGAGGAGGCAAATAAGGTCACAGATCCGAGGTACTACGCATTCCACAGAGCGGTTCACCATCTAACAAAGTCGTGCTACCATCTCAAGGATAAGATCCAGGCCTTGATCGATGTAGGGGTCATTACCCCAAAGCTGTCCAAAGAAAAGAAAGTGGGGGCGAACGCAGTATCCATTAGCTTCGGATCGGTGCCTTTAACTTGGTTTCAACCGAAGCCCGTCGTGAAAGTAGGGATGAAGATGGTGAATGATGATCCTCACGGACAACGGAAAAAGGGCTCGTGCATCACATTAAGCGGCGAAATTCTTTGGGTCCACCCTAACTTGCTCAAGATGATCAATGGGCGGCCTCTTCATCTAAGAAAAAATCAAAGGGCAAGGGGAAACCATGTCATGCCACTTCAGCAATCTCGGAGAAGAATGATGAACAAATAATGACATTCTAGCTTTCCGAAGAGGAACATGAAGTCTTCGCCACAAGGAGCGGACACGAGTACAAATACAAGTATCCCGAAGCTTCTAATCCAAATGCTAAGACGCTGACGGAGCTGGGAGTGGTGATGACTCCTCCTACGCTACCGAAAAATCACAAAGAAGAAGCGACGCCAAGGAGGACATGGCCAAACTGAAGGAGAAGTAACCGCAACATCAGGAGGTTCAAGTCCCGAAGCAGTCTCGATTCAATCGTCCGATTGGAAGGGACAAACCGGGAAGTTCGAGCTCCCCGTACCGCTTCAATATTATGGCCCAATTGGCTAACATCCCAGCGAGGATAACCCTCTATGAGCTGCTACGGTTGTCAAAAGAAATCAGAGAGGCCCTACAGGAAGCCCTGGCTGACTCTGAGGTGTTTCTCACTCAGATCGAGCCAAATCCTAAAGAACCAGAGTCTTCAGCCTAGCAATGCAACCTCACAACTAAGCACTTCCCCTGCATTACTTTTACCAAGGAAGACATGCAGATGAAAAATGCAAAGCACTACAGGCCGCTATATTTTACCGGATACATTGGCTCCAGCGAAGTCAACCGAATCCAAGTTGATCCGGGTTCCGCTGTGAGTATCATGCCCCTCTGCCTGATGTATAGCCTCGAGATTCCTGCCACTAAACTAGCATCTACAGGCATGGTGATTTATGGATTTAATACCAGTGGGTCTCGGCCGCTAGGTAAAATCCGGATAAAGTGCCAGATGGGAGATTTGAAGTCTGAAGTCACATGCTATGTGATTGATATAGAGACTTTCTATAACTTATTATTGGGTCGGCCATGGATCCATAATAATGTTATAGTCCCCTCCACCCTTCATCAGTGTCTAAAATATGTTGACACAAATAATGAAGTCAAGACAGTGGTCGCGGATAAGCAACCATTTAAGGAGTTAGAGAACTACTTTACTGACTCCCTCCTTTACGGTAACGAGTCCGATACTGGATCATCGGCCCAAGACACGCACAGCGGCGTGGAAGCTGATATCGAAGCCGGGCTTGATTATGATGATGGTTTTGTCATAAATGACATTGTACCCTTTGTAGTCAATCTTGACGATGGAGAATCGTCGGATGATAGTTGTAATTGGCAACTTGCCGATAATAAAATAAATAATGATTTAGAGTACTCGCTGTCTCTTACTAATATGATGAAAGGATTATACGATGACCCCGAGTTGCACATGCCGATTCGGTCATCTTGTGTAACACAGAAGCATATCCAGGACTCTTTCGGGACAACATTCATCATTTCGGGTAAAACAGGTGATGAAAAGGATTTGGTCTATGGTAAAGGAGATATGATTCCAGCACCAGACCACTTTTTGAGAGAGGATGTTAATGACGATAAGCCTGGCTCTCATCTGTTATATAGTCCAGAAGTGCATAATCTCATGGAAAGATGGGGGTATGACTTTACGCGAGGAGAGGGTCGTTATTTCGGACAAGGTCCTCAAGTCCCACCCAAAACTGCACACGTCCCAAAGGAGAAACCCAATAATTACTATGGATTCAGGAGAGGATTGGGGTATGTATCTTCTTCAGAAGACGAATGTTGTTGGTTGATCGATAACCAATTATCCGATTCGGGAGATGGATATTCATCTGATTCCTTTGCTTGGGATTCTGACGTCAGCATCGGTGAAATGTTCAAGGGTTCGGTGTCGAATATGACTACAGCCAACCCCACCACGATGGAGGACGATGAGCAGATACCAATGTGGGAAGACCCGTGGATCCATCACCTCAATATGCAATACGGAGACTGATTCGAGCAAAGAGAACCCCACCGAGGATGAAGTGGTCTAGATCAATATGGGTGACAAAGCACACCCTAAGCCCATATTCATTAGCAACAGTCTCTCTCCAGAGGAGAAAGAAGAGTTGATTGCTCTCATCAGGGAATATATCGACGTTTTCGCTTGGAACTATGAAGACATGCCAGGACTCGATCCAAATGTGGCGACGCACCGTCTCAACATCAAGACGGATGCCAAACCCGTCAAGCAACAACCGAGACGGTTTCGTCCGCAGATTATGGAAGCGATTGTAGCGTAAGTGAAAAGGCTCATAGAGTCAGGTTTTATCAGGGAAGAACAACATCCAGATTGGGTGGTGAATATTGTCCCGGTTCTAAAGAAAAGACGATCAGAATCTGCATCGATTACAGAGATCTGAACGCCGCATGCCCAAAAGACGACTTTCCTCTTCCAATCACTGACGTTATCATTGACAATACGTGTGGATTCGAGAGAATGTCCTTCATGGACGGTTTTTTGGGTATAATCAAATCAAGATGCACCCGGATGATAAAAACACACGGTGTTCAGAACTCCCCTCGGTGTCTTCTGCTACACGGTCATGCCATTCGGTCTGAAGAACGCAGGAGCCACGTACCAGCGAGCGATGATGAAAATTTTCCAGGAACATATTCGAAAAACGGTCGAGTGCTACGTCGATGACTTAGTCGTGAAGAGCCGTGACAAAAATGACCACATCAAAGACCTGAGGACAATGTTCGATCTCATGCGGAGTCATCGGTTAAAGATGAACCCTATTAAATCCTTCCTCGGAATGTCCAGTGGCAAATTCCTCAGATTCGTTGTCACCACTAAGGGTATTCATATTGACCCAGATAAAGTGAAGGCGATACATGAATTACAACCCTCGAAAAATCTAAAAGAACTCATAGGGTTACAGGGGCGATTAGCTTATATCCGGCGATTCATATCGAACCTCTCAAGAAAATGCCAGCCGTTCTCCAAGCTAACCAAGAAAGGCGTGTCATTTGTCTGGGACGACGCCTGTCAAAAGGTATTCGAGGATATCAAAGCATATCTAGCGAATCCTCCCGTTCTCATTGTACCGGAGTCAGGTAAACCGTTCTTGATTTACATTAAGGCAATGAACCATTCATTAAGCGCTTTACTCGCACAAGACGATGGCGGTCCGCGAGCGGTGGTGTATTACGAGCGGACTTTAGTGGGTCTTTGAATCCGCTATCCGATGATCGAGAAGGAGTGCTTGCGTTGGTTTTCGCGATTCAAAAGATGCGGCACTACTTAGTTGGGCAGACAATTTATGTTATCTCCAATATAAATCCAGTCCGGATATTCATGAAGCAACCAGCCTCCATGAATTGGTGTTTGGCAAAATGGGCCTTGCTCTTGTCTCAATACGACTTACACTTCAAGCAACAGAAGTTGGTCAAGGGACAGGCAATTTACGATCTCTTAGCAACTAACCCAACAACGGATGCAGTTGAATTATATGATGACTTGCCAGATGAAACCCACGAAGTCAACACTACATCGCATCAGCAAATATGGCAATTGTACTTTGATGGAGCTTCTCGAGCAACCAATATGGCAAGTACCCCTGGATGTTCTAAGATTTCTTCTGGAGTTGGAGTTGTCTTAGTTTTTCCGGGGAAACATGTGATACCTCAGGCTTACTCGCTAACCGATCCGTGCTCTAATAATGTGGCCGAATACAACGCGTTACTTATTGGACTCAGTTTCGCCAAAGAGCTGGGAGTCGAATATCTCAAAGCCTTTGGGGATTCCCAACTCATAGTCAGACAAATCCGTGGAGACTACAAAGTCAGGAATCCGGACTTGATTCCATATCACCAGGCGGCCTTTGAGATGGCAGACTCGTTTGAAGAATTTTTCATCGAGTATATTCCGCGCCTCCAGAACGCATACGCGGATGCATTAGCCGCGTTAGCAGTATCGTTAGCGCAACCTCCTGAGACTAAATAGTTAGTCACTGTGAGAACTCACCAACTATTTGTACCAATATATAACGAGGAGGAAGACGATAAAGGGGTGGTCATCAAAGAGGTGCACCCCAAGTTGAACTGGAGCCCCGGGATTGGCGTTTTCCTATAATCGACTACGTCCTATATGGTATTTTGTCAAAAGATGTAAAAGAGAGGGAATCGATCCGACGAAGAGCGCCAAAGTTCTTTTATAATGCAGAGACCCAGACGTTATATCATCGCGGGTACGACGGATTGCTGCTCTGGTGCCTTTCGAACAAAGAAGCAAAAGAAGTCCTTAAGGAAGCACACGGAGGAGAGTGTGGCGCACACCAACCTGGTCCCAAGCTTTATGATCGTATCAGAAGAATGGGATACTTCTAGCCAACGATGATTAATGATGCAATCGAGTACGCTCGAAAGTGCCACGCATGTCAAATACACGCGAATTACATGCATCAACCCCCGGAGCATTTTCATCCTTCGGCTACATCTTGGCCGTTCGAGACGTGGGGTATGGACATTGTGGGTCCTATTTTTCTCCATCAGTTAAAGGTGATCGGTTCATTCTCATGATTGCCGACTATTTCTCAAGGTGGGCTGAAGCAATTTCGCATAAAGAAGTGAAAACGAACAATGTCATCAGGTTCATCAAGCATCACGTCATCTATCGACACGGCGTGCCGAGACGGATCATACATGACAACGGTCCTCAATTCGTCAGCAACGCCTTCATCAGGTTTTGCGAGAAGTTTAAGATTCAAGACATCTCGTCGACGGCTTATAATCCCGCTACAAACGGATTAGCGGAGGCGTTCAACAAGACAATCATTAAGAACTTGTCGAAACTCGTGAAGACCAATAAACATGATTGGGACGATAAACTCGGAGAAGCACTCTGGGCATATCGCACCACAATACGCACGCCTACCGGAGCTACCCTATATTCTCTGGTATACGGATGTGAAGTTGTACTTCCATTAGAAATCCAAATCCCATCGCCGTTGTCGCCCTCATGGCCCGAGATGGCGGAAGAACAACATCGGAGACGCCTTGAAGAGCTCGAGATGTTGGATGAAAAATGCCCGAAGCTCAACAACACATTGAGTTTTACCGCCGTAATGTCGAGGGCTTTTAACAAGAGAGTCCCATGCAGAAGCTTTAAGGAAGGAGATCTGGTTCTCGCTGCTCGACGATCAATAATTCTCAATTCTAAGAAAAAGGGTAACTTTTAACCCAAATGGGAAGGACCGTTTGTGATAGACACAGCCTATTCAAATGGTGCATATCTTCTAATCACTCAAAATAGCGACAGGCAATTAATGCCGATAAATGGGAAATTCCTGAAAAAGTACTATCCTTAGTATATTTAGGATAACCTATTTTGACGGGAAGTTCCTCGTGGAATATTTCACCCATTGTCCTTGAGAATAACCCTAAATCTGTCCTCCACCATAAATTCCCTCACAGATCAAATTCATTGACGGTGAGTCCACTAAAAAAAATCTTTCTGGTCCAATCCACCAGCAAAATCCCTCTTGATTCCTTCCACGAACAAGAGGTCCACTTTTAATGCTAAGATCCCCTCGTGATAAACAGAAGGGCTCCATCCTTTCCTCTTCGGTCACACCTTCCCAAGGTTAGGGCTGAAATTAAAATTTCATCTCGATAAATGAGAAAATTTCTTTCCAGATCAGGTAGCGAATCCTATAAAAGTGAGAGTTATCAGAATCTTTAAGATTCTCGAAGTGGAGATCCCACTTTTAGTTTCCTTTGCACTGGAGATAGAATATAAAATTCTTCCCCTCCAGGAGCAAGAGATAGGATATAAAATTCTTCCTCTCTTATTTCGGGTTCGTCTTTACCTAAAAAAAGAAGACCTGGAGATAGGATATAAAATTCTTCCTCTCCAGCATCGGGAGACAGAATATAAAATTCTTCCTTTCCCACATTAATTTTATCTTTTCAATAAAAAAATCCTTCAATTCAGGATTCATCTTGGAGAATTTTATCCCGAATCCTAAGTAGGGATAAGTCAACGCTTAACACGCGTTGCCGGTTTAGTCTTTTTCCGATTGAAGAAGACACCAGAGTTCAAGTCTGGAGAATTTTATCCCGAATCCTAAGTAGGGATAAGTCAACGCCTAACACGCATTGCCGGTTTAATCTTTTTCCGATTGAAGAAGACATCAGGATTCATCTTGGGGAATTTTATCCCGAAGCCTAAGTAGGGATGAGTCTATGTCTAACACGCGTGGCCGGTTAACCTTTCTCCTTGAAAAGGATACCAAGACTCATCTTGGAAAATTTTATCCCGAAGCCTAAGTAGGGATAAGTCTACGCCTAACATGTGTTGCCGGTTAGTTCTTAACCGTAAAAAGAACAAAAGCCCACATATTCAAAATTATGGCAGGTTGTTATTAATAACACCACAATCCACTCCTTACACGTATGGGGAATTTTATCCCAAATCCTAAGTAGGGATAAGTCAACGCCTAACACGCGTTACCGGTTTAGTCTTTTTCCGATTAAAGAAGACACCAGAGTTCAAGTCTGGGGAATTTTATCCCGAATCCTAAGTAGATAAGTCAACGCCTAACACGCATTGCGGTTTAGTCTTTTAGATTGAAGAAGACACCAGAGTTCAAGTCTGGGGAATTTTATCCCGAATCCTAAGTAGGGATAAGTCAACGCCTAACACGCGTTGCCGGTTTAGTCTTTTTCCGATTGAAGAAGACATCAGGATTCATCTTGGAGAATTTTATCCCGAAGCCTAAGTAGGGATGAGTCTACGTCTAACACGCATTGCGGTTTAGTCTTTTTCCCATTGAAAAGACACCGTGATTCATCTTGGAGAATTTTATCGAAGCCTAAGTAGGGATAAGTCTACTAACATGTGTTGCGGTTAGTTCTTAGCAGTAAAAGAACAAAAGCCCACATATTCAAAATTATGGCGGGTTGTTATTAATAACACCACAATCCGCGCCTTGCGTGTGGGGAATTTTATCCCAAATCCTAAGTAGGGATAAGTCAGCGCCTAACTGCAGCGTTACGGTTTAGTCTTTTAGATTGAAGAAGACACCAGAGTTCAAGTCCGGGAATTTTATCGAATCCTAAGTAGGGATAAGTCAACGCCTAACACGCATTGCGGTTTAGTCTTTTTCCCATTGAAAAGACACCGTGATTCATCTTGGAGAATTTTATCCCGAAGCCTAAGTAGGGATGAGTCTACGTCTAACACGCATGGCCGGTTAACCTTTCTCCGTGAAAAGGATACCAAGACTCATCTTGGGAATTTTATCGAAGCCTAAGTAGGGATAAGTCTACTAACATGTGTTGCGGTTAGTTCTTAGCAGTAAAAGAACAAAAGCCCACATATTCAAAATTATGGCAGTTGCTATTAATAACACCATAATGCCGCCTTGCGTGTGGGGAATTTTATCGAATCCTAAGTAGGGATAAGCTAACGCCTAACACGCATTGCGGTTTAGTCTTTACCGATTAAAGAAGACACCAGAGTTCAAGTCCGGGAATTTTATCGAAGCCTAAGTAGGATAAGCCCGTATCTAATACATGCACGGATAGTCTATTCTCGCGGAGAAAGACGGCCTATGTATTCAACATCATAGCACCAAGTCTAAAAGAGTTTCATTCTTTTAGCACAGCGTCCGCGTCTTGAACAGGTTTAGATAATCCGATGCTAGCCCGATTCAAGCGGTGTCGGTAAAGGCTCGTCAAATCCGTTGATCGCTGAGGGTTTGTTAAAAATCCTATGAGTATTGTGGTTGATTATTTCAAACAAAATGAGAAATCATAATAAACAACAATAAAAAGGAGGATAGAAATTTATTCGATTAATGAAGAGTCGAGTCTTTCAACGAAGAAATTACAGTTATTCAAACATCAAGTTTATGGCAAAAGATTTGTTGTTCTAACTTGGACAACTCATCGTTGTAAGCTTGTTGGAGCTCCTTCTACAACTCAGCCCTGAAAGACTCCTCATTGGCTTTCAATGTCTTCGCAGCTTCTTCCTCAACTTCAGCTAGCTTTTGTTCCGAGAGCTCCAGTTTCTTGGATATGGCGGTTTGAGCTTCCTCTTCGTTAACCCTTGTCAGCTTCAAGACACTTAAGTTCTCTTCCTCTATCTGAAGTTCCCGCCTATGCTGCGCTATCTTGGCCTCACTTGACGCAATACAAGAATGAATGTTGCTCAGGGATGTTGATTTCTCGGCAAGTACGGTCTTAACCTGATCTACCCGGTCCTGTTGTATTTGAACCTCGAGTCCAGTAAAAACGCGAGCATCGCGCCATGCTTCCATACGAGATTCCGCTCGATCGGCTATATACAAAGAAGCACCTGCTGCTTGCAACTCCTGTAATTTCTCTAAAAGAGCAAGCAGCATAGAGACAATTAGGGAAGGCACGAATTTTGAGTCGTTCAACTCCCGTACTCGCCATCTAAATGAGGTATTATCAATGATAGATGTATCTGAATTTGCTGAATCAGGTCCTACATTGGTAGTCTCACTAATTTTAGCGACTCTGCGGGCCCTTACGCGAAGACTTCATTACCTGTTATGTGGCTGGGTTCTTGGAAGAAGCGAAATCGTGATGGGGAAAATCAAAGCGATTCGCTTTCTCCATATCCCACGTAAATGGAGAAATATGAGCCCTGAGTTTAAGGAATTAAATGATCGAAGGGACTACATGGTGGTTAAGCATTACCTCCTTCGCTGACCAGGTCATCACCAGCCAAGTCCATCTCAAAAGCTCGCGGATCATGCGTGGCTTATGGACTAACTTTTAACGACTTGAGTCCTTCGAGGCTTGAGTAAGAGGAAGTCCCTCCTCCTCCTCGGCTGTCATTCCTGAAGCTTTAAATTGTTGTCAGACCCAATAATTCCAAAAGAGGAAAGAGGAAAAGGGAGAGGAAGTATCGACAAACCTGTCCCAAAGTCCTCCTCATGATCTTTGTCATCCGCATGATCTCCTCCTGAGGTCTCTTCGGAACTGAAGGTCTCCTCTTCCTCCTCGTCTATTTGATGAGTCTTGCATCGCTTCCTCTATGACCGAGTGGCCTTTTGAATCATCTGAGTATCAGCCCGTCGATTGATTCTTTCTTTTTCTTTCTCCCTCCCACACATCCGGAGGGGCCCTGGATATTTATTCAGCGGGGTTATCACCCATTGAGGGTCACTTTTCATCCGATTCGATTTATTCGAGCTTCATAATTACTCCAATAAGGTATACGAGTCTAAACTGTTTCTCATTTTTGTCGAGAAATTTCTGGAGAATATTTTTATAAAGTATTCTTAAGGATAACTCGACAACCTCCAATGGAAATATTGATTCCCGAAATCACCGGGGGGTATACGAGTATAAACTGGTTCTCCCAGCTCCAACACCTTAAGAGCTTAAACTATGTTGACACCGGTCAATGCGTCGCAACGGAGAATTCACCGACTAAGGGAGAGATCTCAAGGAGTTTGAGGGTCAGTTCTACGATAACTCACTGACACGAGCTAAAGCAAAAATTCAGTTACCAACTTTAGTTCAAGATTTTGACAGTGGTAAGACAATAAATGCAGCACCTTGACACTTTCAGTCATTCGACAAAACACCAGATAATCTGAAAGAATTGAAGAAATCAAGATTTGAAGCTGTTTTTAGGTCCTGTTATGCCAATTGAAGGTTTGGGCCTATCATATCCAAAGTATTTCAGGCTCTTCTATAAAAAGAACGAGACTGAAATACTTTGGAGGGGGTATCTATAGGCGTTGAAAATTACCTATAAGTCTCCAAACATGACTCGTGATAATGAGTTGACAATCAGCGAGCCATCCGACGACGTAACGACGAACCGTTGATGACGTAATAATAAGTGACTGCGACGCAAACGCATAAAGCGAGTCGATGAAATGCATGAAGCGAGTCAGCGAGGCGTGTAAGTCGGTGAAGTGATGAACCGCATACGAATAATGGGATAAACCCAGCTATGAAGCTTTAGATTAGCGAACATCAACGAGACTGAACCGGGTCGGACTCGAAACGACGAAAAAAAGCCACTTGGGAGGCTGGCCGAGCCACCAAGAGGTGGCTAGGCGCGACTTTTTCGACCCGACCCGCTTTTAAGCCTATAAATAAACAGGGGGGGTCTCATTTTTTAGATTTGGACTTTTGGCGAAGGAGGCTGCCCGGGATTCGCGGCGATCAGCATTCGGTCAGCCAGCGAGATCCAAGATTTCGGTGAACCCATCGGCATAAAGTGAAGAAGTTCGAGATCTAAGGATCCGATCCACACGCGATTCTCCGGATCAAACCGTTTTGATCGAGAAGAGTGGTGATCTCGCTTGGTCGATTTCACTCACTTCGGGCGACATTTCTTCGTGAAATAATCCCTTGATCGCAGATCTTACACCGATCATATCACGCCATGGTCTACTGATAAACCCCGGCACATGCAAAGATCCCACGCAAGGTGAGTCCGATAAACAGATCCTCGTGTTTGTTTAAGGAAAAGTTATAATTTTATTTTGATTTTCATTGTAATCAAGTCTTATAAAAGGCGAACTTTTGAATTCATTAGAACGCATAAAGCTGTAATGAGTTCATCAATGAAGATCAACCCGACTTTTCCCGCGAACAATACTTGGTCTATATTAACTATATTATTTGCACTTGGGATGGTGGATGGTTAGTTTGGTATTTTCATATGTTTCTATGCTTCACATTTCTATTGTACATATCTTTTAGGTTTTATTGATTTTCTCTTTATTTTTATTTTTATTTTTTCATTTTATTTTTTTTCTTATATGAAAATAAAATAAAACTTCTCTTTCTTTCTTTTCTGCTTCTTAAAATGTAAAAATAAATTTTTGGACATGCCTAATGATTCCGCTTTTACATGAATATTTTAAATGATATTGTTCATTGGTATATAAGTATGAATATGGCACACACATGTTCATATTTGTTTGTCTATATATATATATATATATATATATATATATATATATATATATATATATATATATATATATATATATATATATATATATATATATATATATATATATATATATATATATATATATATATATATATATATAAAAGCTCCTATCAACTTAAGTGGATAGGAGCCCTTGTCCACCAAACTTTTTATCCACTCATCTTGTGTTTAGATTTGTGCCATCAAGAGATGCACAAATCTTAAAAGACTCTTCATATCTTTCATGGATTCCAAGGCAACATCAATGGATAAAATGTTAGTGGATGACTATTTCCTATCCACTTAAGTTTATAGAAGCTTTCCAATATATATATATATATATATATATATATATATATATATATATATATATATATATATATAAATGGATATCTTGGTATTGATAGTGAGGTGTATCAATCACATCCACTCCCCAACCCATGCATGTGGTTCCCTATTTGAGTGAGTGGATGTGATTGATACACCTCACTACCAAGCACTAAAGTAGTGCTTGGTACCAAGCATACCAATCTCTCTCTCTCTCTCTCTATAAATAAATAAATAAATAAATATATATATATATATATATATATATATATATATATATATATATATATATATATATATATATATATATATATATATATATATATATATATATATATATATATATATATATATATATATATATATATATTACCAAAATGATCAAATGATTATTTGCATGACACATTGTTTCACAAGATACTACACATGTCATTTGCACACCCATATTTCATACTTATCTTGTATATTATTGTGGAATTAATGGCAGTGTTGTTGTCTTCTATTTAGTTCATAGATAGTTTAGGTTATATAATGTGTTTTTGAGCTTCTTTGACTTGGCTAGTGCATAAACTTTCTTTATCATGTACTTATGTTTATCTGTGTCAAAATTATGAGCAAATAATGAGAGTGTATTTGTTAAAGGATGATCAAAGATCCACACTCTTGATAAATCCATGAAAATCGAGTGTATTTGTTAAGAGGTAGTCAAAGACCCACAGTCATGGATTGTTGTTTGTGCATATCTCAATGGGTAGCCATCATGTACTGAATATATAATATATTTAGAGATGATATGAATCGTCCGCCAAACAATATCGTTCCTCATTGTAAGTCCTATATGGCTAAGGTGATAGAGCGACACGTTGGTCCTTAGCTTAAAAGGTTAAGATAGCTCGAGTCTTCATTTTCGCTCACTTATCACATTTTTATACCTGAATATATCTTATGAACTAGTATACATTTCTTCACTATCTGTTTCACACACTTTATAGTGATATTTCATCTTTTAATGTGTGCATATTGTAGTGTCTTTCTCGTGTTCGTGTGTTTTGTGGTTTATTTTTGATCTCTTGTGCTATTTTCTATATAATGTTTTTTGTGTGAACGTGTTTGAATTTCTCTCCCGTACACTTTTTAAATGATATTTATCTGATTTATTTTCTATCATGTATATCAATTAGTGTGTTTTTCACTTTTGCTAATAACAAAGGGGTAGAACTTGGTAATATTTGATAAGAACTATTGGAATAAGTGGTATCTTGTTGTATGCTTGAGTTTTTTGGTTTCTCAAATATTTTTTAAAAAACTCAATGCATTGTTGGGGGGCTTCACAATAACTGTTGTTACATTACACTTTTCATGTATGCATGAATGTAGGGGGAGTATTGCATATTATTTCCTATTGCATGAAAGTGCATATGTGTTTAATTTGCTGTCTATATATCTCAAGCATGTATATATTGTGATATTTCAATTTCAAGTTTGTTATTATCAAAAGGAAAGATTGAGAGGACGCTATCCATACAATATCTCTTGTTTGAGTAATAACAAATATTAATTTAATATAATCTATATTTGAAATGATCTACTATAGGTATATACAGGTATAGAACATAAACAAAGCGAAACGAAGTGAAAATCAGCTTTAAAGTTAATTTTAGCACCCTAACCATTGATAGTGCAATGCTTGGTAACCATCGATGGTTTGTATTTGTCATCGATGGCGCACATGTCCAGGGACATCTAAATCATCGATAACATCACTCAATCATCAATAATCTTTCGACACCATCGATGGTCGAGAGTCACCATTAATGGTAAGTTCGGTTGATGCAATTTTTGGGTTTTAATCTCAGCCATTCATTGCACATGATGTCTCCATCCTCTCCCACATTTTGGGATATTCTTTCCTGGCCTTATTGTGAGAGAAAAAGAGAGAGAAAGAGATATAGAGAGAGAGAGAAAGAGAGGAGATCTAGGATTTTGCTAATGGTGATTAAGAAGAGCTTTTCGATCCCCAGAGCCTCGTCAAATTCTCACTTGTCACGCACAACACCATCTGATCAATTCACACGAGGAGAGTCACCCTTGGTTTGATCTTCATTCCTGTTCTTCATCAAACTTCTCTTAGATTCGAAAGGGCTATAAAATTATTTTGAATATGAGTTTAATTGTTATTTGTGTTTGGTATTTCTTTAAACTTCTTTTATGACGTACTCAGGCTGGTTTACTTAAGGGTTGGAACTAGCTGGGGCTAGGAGTTACTCATTGTGAGAGTTAGGTTAGGCGACTGATTGGGTAGATATTAGGGTGTGATCTTATAAGCCTACAGAATTGGGTTTGTGGTTCAGGTGAAATTTTTCATAGTGAGGAAGCCCCATTCGTGAGAATGAAGAGTGGATGTATGATTGTTTAGCCGAACCACTATAAAATCTCGTGTGTTCCTTTGCTTGGTTGAATTTGTGTTATTTGCATTGCTTATTATTGTTTATCGCTATTATTCATTTTATTCCACTGCATATTCTGTGATTAGGTGAAAAATGATAGGCAATCCTATTCACCCCCCTGTAGACTTGCATCTCAGATCCAACACTCTCCAATTAGGTGGTAATTAGAGAAGGTTCAATTACTCCTATTTGTGCCGTCTATTTCTATTTCAGGGTATAAGATGAGTCCGCACAGAATTTTTACTATCCAAGAGTGGTTTTCAAGATAATAGTGATTTTATACATATTTTGAAATATGACATATTGCTTTATATTTTCCTTTAAAAAAAGAAAAGAAAAGACAATAGTGGTTTTATGGCTAATAGTGGAATCTTACAAGGCCACGTTCCAGCCTTAAAATTGGAATATACGGTTAACATTAGGGTAATTGGACTCTCTTCAATTGCTACTTAATTTGAGAGGATTTCTATCCCTACTTGTAGTTGAGATGCATAAAAATATCATCATTTTCATACTTGACCGATAAACTGTGTTTAAAAAAACAACTTTATAAATAAAAGAAAACATTCAGTGGGAAATTTTCACACTTTTTAAGTCTTAAAAAATAAAATTTCAAGTAGCATTGTTAATCACAAGACTAATGTCATTCTGACTTGAGTTTTCTAACTCAAAAATGCTCTATGTCTGGACTTAAAGCCATGTATGAAGAATTTGGCCTGGCAAGTTGTGTATTAGG
Organism: Asparagus setaceus; assembly: GCA_012295165.1. Classification (NCBI taxonomy): domain Eukaryota; kingdom Viridiplantae; phylum Streptophyta; class Magnoliopsida; order Asparagales; family Asparagaceae; genus Asparagus; species Asparagus setaceus. The sequence goes on along the minus strand of CM022704.1, from coordinate 51,915,195 downwards.
AAAAACGGGGTTGATTGATTGAAAATTTCCCCTTCCTCTGTAGATAAAATAGATTAATAAAGCAAATAATAATAAAATGACTAAAAAAATATTCAGCAGGACACTAGTATTTTTAACATGGAAAACCCTTCAATTGAATGCAAAAACCACGGGACCTAGTCCAAATTTTTTTCACTATGTAAAATAATAGGTACACAAGTTTTCTCTCCAGATACTTGGCTAGAGGTACACCAATAACAAATAGGATAGAAAAGAGGCATTCTTCTATACCGGAGAGGGAACACAAAAGACTAACTCTCTTTCTTTTCTACTCTCTCTTTTCTCTCTCTCACTCACTCAAGTTCTCTATGACTTGAGTTGCTCTGCAAGTTGTGCTTCCAACCGAAGAACAAAAAAGCTATTTATAGCATTTGGCTTCTAATATGAAACCAACATTGTTCCTTAAATTAAGGTGGGCAACCCTATAAACAAGGCTCCCCCTTTTTAAATTTTTTTTTTATTTTTTTCACATGGGCTGCACCGCCCATGCAAAACAATCCAAATAAGGAGGGACCCACAATAATTCTCCCCCTCCCAACTATTTGAAGAGGTCCATCCCTGCTAGCTTTATGCAAACTTGTCTTTGGAAACGTCCATCATCATCATATCGCAAGATTGCTGTCGATATGAATCTTCTGTAGTAGCATCTGCTTCTCTTCCGTTATAGCTCATAACTAGTGGTACCTCACATCAATGTGCTTTGTCCGAATGGTACATACTATTCTCGATGAGGTCCATAGCGCTCTGACTCAATGCACAATATACTCATCCTACTTCAAACCCGGTTCCTAGAGAAATCTTTTTATCCACACCATTTCTTTGCCTTCTTCTGCAGCTGTGATATACTCTACTTCTGTTGTGGATAGAGCAACATACTTTACAACTTGGACTACCAAGATACGGCTCTCCATGCAAAAGTAAATAACTATCAAGATGTAGACTTTCTGTTATCGAGATCACCTGCCATATCTACATCTGTATAGCCTTCCAGAATTGGTTTAGAGCTGCCAAATGTCAAGCATAACCTTGAGCTACCTTTCAAGTATTGGAGAATTCACTTCACTACTTCCCAGTGTTCTCTTCCAGGGTTTGACATATAACTTCTCACAATGCCAACTGCATGAGCAATGTCCGGCCATGTGCATATCATAGCATACATCAGACTCCCAACCACAGAGGAGTATGAGACATCCGCCATTACTTTCTTTACTTCTTTAGTAGTTGGACAATTTCTCTTGCTGAGCTTAAAGTGATTTGCGAGAGGCGTGCTAATAGGCTTAGCACCTTTCATGTCGAATCGTTCAAGCACCCGTTCAACATAATTTTCTTGAGATAGCCATAATTTCTTTGCTTTCCTACCTCAATCAATCTGCATGCCTAGGATTTAGCGTGCTGGCCCTAAATCCTTCATGTCAAAGGACTTAGATAATTCGTCCTTCAATGCGCAAATCATCTTTATATCCTGTCCAACTATGAGCATGTCATCAACATAAAGTAAACGAATGATAAAGTTGCCTTCAGAAAACATCCGGATATAGACACACGACTCTGCAACTATAGGCGTGTACCCATGACCCACCATAAATGAGTCAAACATCTTGTACCACTGTCGTGGTGCCTGTTTGAGCCCGTAAATACTCTTCTTCGACTTGTAGACCATATCCTCCTTATCTTTTACTTTGAATCTCTCTGGTTGCACCATGTAAATCTCCTCCTCCAAATCACCATGGAGGAATGCGGTCTTCATATCGAGTTGCTCTAACTTGAGATCTTGGCTCACTATAAGACCCATAACTGTCCTGATAGACGTCATCTTCACAACTGGAGAAAAATCTCGTCAAAATTAACTCCTTTCTTCTATCAAAAACTTGTAAAGACTAACACGCTTTGTATTTCAGCGTCTTTTCTCTGTATTTCTTCAGTTTGAAGACCCCACTTATTCTGCAGAGCTCTTTTGCCCTTAGGAAGTCTCACCAACTCATAGGAATTATTCTTATGCAAGGAATTCATCTCTTCTTGCATTGTCTAGATCCAGCGGTCTTTGTCTCTATAAGATTGGGCCTCTTGAAAACACTCAGGCTCCCCCTCATTAGTAACTAAAATGTATTCAGTAGAGGGATACCTTATAGATGGTTGATGGACTCTCTCGGACCTTCTGAGCTGAGGTCCTTCGCCTTCTTGAGAAGTTGGTTCTTCATCTTCATTGGCTTCTCCATCATCACCATCATCATCAGTGTTGTCCATCTCTGGCATGTCTTACACGTGACCATGCGCATCTCCCCTTGCCGTAACATCCTCTAGTGGGGAAGGAACTATTGTGGGATTGGAATCTCCATCAACCTCACCATTTGACTTCTCATCGATTGTTTGGCCTTCATGAAGACCACATCTCTGCTTCTAATAATTCTCTTCTTTATAGGATCCCATAACATGTACCCAAATTCTTCATCTTCATAGGCAATAAAGATGCATGGAATTGCCTTGTCATCAAGCTTCGATCTCTGCTCCTTTGGAACATGTGCAAAAATATTTGCACCCAAACACCTTCAGATGAGAGTAAGTGGCATTTTTCTTTGTCCATACTCTCTTTGGAATATCAAATGATAAAGGAGCTGACGGAGATCGGTTGATCAAGTAGCACGCCGTGCGAACTGCTTCTCCCCAGAATGCCTTGGGAAGTTTTGCCATCTTTAGCATGCTTCGGACTCTCTCCATGATGGTGCGATTCATCCTCTCTGCTACACCGTTGTGCTGAGGAGTACCTAGTATAGTCTTTTCATACTGTATACTATGTCTTGAGCAGTAGCCTTTGAACTCCTTGGATGTGTACTTGCCTCCATTATCCGTGTGGAGACACTTCAAAGGCTTTCTAGTCTCTCTCTCCACTATAGCATGAAACTTCTGAAAATACTCAAACATCTAGTCTTTTGTTTCCAGGTTATACACCTATAATTTCCTGGATGCATCATCAATAAAAGTGACAAAATACTTATTGCTACCGAGACTTCTATTCGATGGGACCACAAACATCAGAGTAAACCAAATCTAACACGTTAGATTTTCTATGGGAAGATTTACTGAATGAAACTCGATATTGCTTGCCTAATAAACAATTATCATATGGGTATAGAGCAATACCTTTGGCCAAGAAAATTAGTCCCTTCCTTGCCAAAATCTGTAAGCCCTTCTTGCTCATGTGACCCAGCCTTTTGTGCTAGAGATTTGGAGAAGAGTTATCCTTCATCATATTCAGGCTGTCACCACACACATTTGCTTGAGTTCGGTATAGTGTGCCGGATACTTTCCCTTTGGTAACTACCAAAGATCCTTTGGTGAGTTTCCATATTCTATTACTGAAGTAGTTTTCGTAGCCGAGCCGGTCCAAAACAAGCCCAGATATGAGATTGAAGCGTAAATCAGGAATGTGCCACACGTCCTTCAAGGTCATAATGCATCCAACATCTATTTGTAGATCAATATCACAATTCCCGGTAATATTTGATTGATCGGTATTTTTCATCTTCACGACGCCAAAGTCGCTGGCTTTGTAAGATGTGAAGAACTTCTTGTTGGGTGTTGCATGGTATGAAGCTGCTGTGTTGACCACCTAGCCAGCATCATCGTCTCCAATGTGCAAGAATTCTTCTCCAAGAGTGAGAAGAGCCACTTCACCATCTACAGTGGCGGTTGTGTTGTTGTTGTCATTCTGGTTGTTGCCTCCTTTCTGCTCCTTCTTTAACTAACTGTAGTTTCTTCTGATGTGACTTCCTTGTGGCAATGGTACCACTTCAGGTCCTCTATATTTTAATCTATTTCTAGAATCCCTATGAAAAGTTAACGACGCTTTGCTCTTGCTTCTTCCTCTATCTCCTGTGATGAGGGCTTGTGCATGTTCTGAGCCTGACGCCATTCTTTTGGTTTCTTCATTGAGCAGGCTTGCAGTAACAGTCCTTAGCGAAATGACACCATTCGAGCAAAATTGCTTATGCTTACCACAAGGGTATCCCGGCTGCCCGGCAATGACCTCAACAAGAGTAATGCTTGTACTTCATCATCAAAAGTGACTTTCATCGCCGCTAGCTGATTCATGATGCTTTGAAACTTGTTCAGGTGTTTTGCAATGGGGCTACCATCTTCATACTTCAAATTTACAAGGCTTTTGATCAAGAATGCTTTATTCGTAGCTGTTTTCTGCTGAAACAAAGACTCAAGCTTTTTCCACAATGAGTAAGCATTAGTTTCATTAGAAATATGATGAAACACACTATCATCTACCCATTGTCTAATAATTCCAATGGCCTTTCTATTTTCTTTCTTCCAGACTGCTTCAGACTTACTTGCCAGTTTTGGCTCCTCGCCTTCGATCGGATCATACAAATCCTTATAGAAAAGGATATCCTCCATCTTGGGCTTCTAGATCAGCCAATTAAAATTGTTAAGCTTGATCATGGTACTATTTACACTAGTGTTCTCCATTTTATCTTATACAGAGGGGATAGCTCAACCTGGCTCTAATACCAGTTGTTGGAAAAAAGAGGTTGATTGATTGACTTTTTCCCCTTCCTCTGTAGATAAAATAGATTAATAAGACAAATGATAATAAAATGATCAAAATAAATATTCAGCAGGACACTAATATTTTTAACGTGAAAAACCTTTCAATTGAATGTAAAAACCATGGGACCTAGTCCAGAAAAATCTTCCAATATGAAAAATAATGGGTACACAAACATGATAGAAAAGAGGACTTCTTCTACATCGGAGAAGGAACACAAAAGACTAACTCTCTTTCTTTTTTACTCTATCTTTTCTCTCTCTCACTCACTCAAGTTCTCTGTGACTTGAGTTGCTCTGCTTGTTCTACTTCCAACCGAAGAACTAAAGGCATTGGCTTCTAATATGAAACCAACATCATTCCTTAAATTAAGATGGGCCACCCTATAAACATGGCTCCCCCTCTTTGAAATTTTTTTTTTATTCTTTTCACATGGGTTGCACCGCCGACGCAAAACACTCCTAATAAGGAAGGACCCACAACACTGTGCTCTTGAATTAGATTTGTCTAGTACAAGAAAACTATACTTTTATTGATAGCCAGTAAACAGGTGGGAAAAGGTTTCGCCTTTCAAGTCAAGGCATTCAAAATTCCCAATAGCTTGATCGCCAAGACTACTACAAACATTTATACGAAGCACTTTCTCTGGTAAAATTCTATAGATGTCCACATCCCCAAGTAGCTTGATAACAAAGACTGCTAAAAGCTAACCATAATCTTTTTGCTGAACTTCAGAGATCATCAACTGGAATAAATGCTGGTTCTTTGATTATTACATAAATAAATAAATAAAAGTGTGATTTTCCCCCCTATCTAACATCACTTGAAATTCTACAGTCATGGAAAGCGGATATAGAACAGGATTTGGATTCTCCACTACTAGACCGGTATTGGAGAGGTTATATTCAAAGAATACGTTTGTACTGGAGAGACTATCTTTGAATTATAACCATCCAAAATTATATAGACAGTTTGAAGCCTAATATAATTAGCATCATAGCTTTGTAAATTATACTTATTTTCACTTTTACCTAAGGTAAATCATAGACTTTTATTCATGACAAATATGATTAAAGAAGTGTGCGATTTTTACTGACTATCCATAATGTAAAAATCTGAATCTGTAGTTGAAAGCTAATTAAGTCATACCATGACATAACATTGTTGCCAGTTTGTGAACCAAATCTTATAATACCATAAGGTAGGATCATGAGTATTGGAACTAGAAATTTTTCTTCTTCTCTGGCGAGTTACAATAAAACTATTAATTATAGTTTTACAAACAAGGAAAATTTGCAAAACTCATATACAATATATGCAATATCTGAATAATATGTAGCTTAATTGGTGCCTGCACAGAATGAGCCTCAACCGTGTAAACTGCTATGCTCTCTATATTACTTATCGCCTTTTTCTGTGTTTCCTTTTCTTGAGCTATCATGGTCTGAAAGAGTTCAGACCAGTGAGTTTGTTTTATCTGCCACATCATCTTCAACAATTTTGTTTCTAGAAGGATTTAAGTTAGAAGACAAAAACATCCTCCATGCTTCTGTTCTATCAACTTGCAACTTTGGATTTTGTACGTTGGTTAGAGAGCCCGTAGAGCCCGTACCATTAATCGAGGCATCTAATTCCCTCGTTATTTGTGCCCCTTAGGATCAGAAAGATTTAAGCTGAACCAATACTCTCCACCAATCCATTAACTGATTTTGGATAAGGTTTTGAGGGAAGAATTTTAGAGATATGGAGTTCCTCAAGAGTATGGAGTCGGTGCTGAGGATTATATATTGGGGATGAGTTCAGTGCTGAAAACCTCTCATTGGCTGCAAGCGATCTTAGTCCTATCAGGGATCAAGTACAGGGTTCATTCTAGTGTTCGGAGAATGAGCAGGCCTTTTGAGAAATCTAAGGGTTTGCTCCGGTAATGCTCTCTCTCTCAATCTCTCTCATTTTCAATTTCATTTTATTAACTTACTTTTCTTTTTGATTATAAAGCAGGTAACGCGAAATTCCTCTTAGTAACTGTTGTGACATACTTTGAACTAGTATACTCCTTTTTACAAGTTAAAATTTGAAGTAATACCAGGCAATTGACTTGTCAAAATTATGAGTAACCAAGTGAGCAAAGCTATGGCACTCCTGTTATAATACTCTACAACTTATGTCAATAATTTCAATACTATACTCTTAGATGCTAGTATATATATATATATATATATATATATATATATATATATATATATATATATATATATATATATATATATATATATATATATATATATATATATATATATATATATATATATATATATATATATATATATATATATATATATATATATATATATATATATATATATATATATATATATATATATATATATATATATATATATATATATATATATATATATATATATATATATATATATATATATATATATATATATATATATATATATATATATATATATATATATATATATATATATATATATATATATATATATATATATATATATATATATATATATATATATATATATATATATATATATATATATATATATATATATATATATATATATATATATATATATATATATATATATATATATATATATATATATATATATATATATATATATATATATATATATATATATATATATATATATATATATATATATATATATATATATATATATATATATATATATATATATATATATATATATATATATATATATATATATATATATATATATATATATATATATATATATATATATATATATATATATATATATATATATATATATATATATATATATATATATATATATATATATATATATATATATATATATATATATATATATATATATATATATATATATATATATATATATATATATATATATATATATATATATATATATATATATATATATATATATATATATATATATATATATATATATATATATATATATATATATATATATATATATATATATATATATATATATATATATATATATATATATATATATATATATATATATATATATATATATATATATATATATATATATATATATATATATATATATATATATATATATATATATATATATATATATATATATATATATATATATATATATATATATATATATATATATATATATATATATATATATATATATATATATATATATATATATATATATATATATATATATATATATATATATATATATATATATATATATATATATATATATATATATATATATATATATATATATATATATATATATATATATATATATATATATATATATATATATATATATATATATATATATATATATATATATATATATATATATATATATATATATATATATATATATATATATATATATATATATATATATATATATATATATATATATATATATATATATATATATATATATATATATATATATATATATATATATATATATATATATATATATATATATATATATATATATATATATATATATATATATATATATATATATATATATATATATATATATATATATATATATATATATATATATATATATATATATATATATATATATATATATATATATATATATATATATATATATATATATATATATATATATATATATATATATATATATATATATATATATATATATATATATATATATATATATATATATATATATATATATATATATATATATATATATATATATATATATATATATATATATATATATATATATATATATATATATATATATATATATATATATATATATATATATATATATATATATATATATATATATATATATATATATATATATATATATATATATATATATATATATATATATATATATATATATATATATATATATATATATATATATATATATATATATATATATATATATATATATATATATATATATATATATATATATATATATATATATATATATATATATATATATATATATATATATATATATATATATATATATATATATATATATATATATATATATATATATATATATATATATATATATATATATATATATATATATATATATATATATATATATATATATATATATATATATATATATATATATATATATATATATATATATATATATATATATATATATATATATATATATATATATATATATATATATATATATATATATATATATATATATATATATATATATATATATATATATATATATATATATATATATATATATATATATATATATATATATATATATATATATATATATATATATATATATATATATATATATATATATATATATATATATATATATATATATATATATATATATATATATATATATATATATATATATATATATATATATATATATATATATATATATATATATATATATATATATATATATATATATATATATATATATATATATATATATATATATATATATATATATATATATATATATATATATATATATATATATATATATATATATATATATATATATATATATATATATATATATATATATATATATATATATATATATATATATATATATATATATATATATATATATATATATATATATATATATATATATATATATATATATATATATATATATATATATATATATATATATATATATATATATATATATATATATATATATATATATATATATATATATATATATATATATATATATATATATATATATATATATATATATATATATATATATATATATATATATATATATATATATATATATATATATATATATATATATATATATATATATATATATATATATATATATATATATATATATATATATATATATATATATATATATATATATATATATATATATATATATATATATATATATATATATATATATATATATATATATATATATATATATATATATATATATATATATATATATATATATATATATATATATATATATATATATATATATATATATATATATATATATATATATATATATATATATATATATATATATATATATATATATATATATATATATATATATATATATATATATATATATATATATATATATATATATATATATATATATATATATATATATATATATATATATATATATATATATATATATATATATATATATATATATATATATATATATATATATATATATATATATATATATATATATATATATATATATATATATATATATATATATATATATATATATATATATATATATATATATATATATATATATATATATATATATATATATATATATATATATATATATATATATATATATATATATATATATATATATATATATATATATATATATATATATATATATATATATATATATATATATATATATATATATATATATATATATATATATATATATATATATATATATATATATATATATATATATATATATATATATATATATATATATATATATATATATATATATATATATATATATATATATATATATATATATATATATATATATATATATATATATATATATATATATATATATATATATATATATATATATATATATATATATATATATATATATATATATATATATATATATATATATATATATATATATATATATATATATATATATATATATATATATATATATATATATATATATATATATATATATATATATATATATATATATATATATATATATATATATATATATATATATATATATATATATATATATATATATATATATATATATATATATATATATATATATATATATATATATATATATATATATATATATATATATATATATATATATATATATATATATATATATATATATATATATATATATATATATATATATATATATATATATATATATATATATATATATATATATATATATATATATATATATATATATATATATATATATATATATATATATATATATATATATATATATATATATATATATATATATATATATATATATATATATATATATATATATATATATATATATATATATATATATATATATATATATATATATATATATATATATATATATATATATATATATATATATATATATATATATATATATATATATATATATATATATATATATATATATATATATATATATATATATATATATATATATATATATATATATATATATATATATATATATATATATATATATATATATATATATATATATATATATATATATATATATATATATATATATATATATATATATATATATATATATATATATATATATATATATATATATATATATATATATATATATATATATATATATATATATATATATATATATATATATATATATATATATATATATATATATATATATATATATATATATATATATATATATATATATATATATATATATATATATATATATATATATATATATATATATATATATATATATATATATATATATATATATATATATATATATATATATATATATATATATATATATATATATATATATATATATATATATATATATATATATATATATATATATATATATATATATATATATATATATATATATATATATATATATATATATATATATATATATATATATATATATATATATATATATATATATATATATATATATATATATATATATATATATATATATATATATATATATATATATATATATATATATATATATATATATATATATATATATATATATATATATATATATATATATATATATATATATATATATATATATATATATATATATATATATATATATATATATATATATATATATATATATATATATATATATATATATATATATATATATATATATATATATATATATATATATATATATATATATATATATATATATATATATATATATATATATATATATATATATATATATATATATATATATATATATATATATATATATATATATATATATATATATATATATATATATATATATATATATATATATATATATATATATATATATATATATATATATATATATATATATATATATATATATATATATATATATATATATATATATATATATATATATATATATATATATATATATATATATATATATATATATATATATATATATATATATATATATATATATATATATATATATATATATATATATATATATATATATATATATATATATATATATATATATATATATATATATATATATATATATATATATATATATATATATATATATATATATATATATATATATATATATATATATATATATATATATATATATATATATATATATATATATATATATATATATATATATATATATATATATATATATATATATATATATATATATATATATATATATATATATATATATATATATATATATATATATATATATATATATATATATATATATATATATATATATATATATATATATATATATATATATATATATATATATATATATATATATATATATATATATATATATATATATATATATATATATATATATATATATATATATATATATATATATATATATATATATATATATATATATATATATATATATATATATATATATATATATATATATATATATATATATATATATATATATATATATATATATATATATATATATATATATATATATATATATATATATATATATATATATATATATATATATATATATATATATATATATATATATATATATATATATATATATATATATATATATATATATATATATATATATATATATATATATATATATATATATATATATATATATATATATATATATATATATATATATATATATATATATATATATATATATATATATATATATATATATATATATATATATATATATATATATATATATATATATATATATATATATATATATATATATATATATATATATATATATATATATATATATATATATATATATATATATATATATATATATATATATATATATATATATATATATATATATATATATATATATATATATATATATATATATATATATATATATATATATATATATATATATATATATATATATATATATATATATATATATATATATATATATATATATATATATATATATATATATATATATATATATATATATATATATATATATATATATATATATATATATATATATATATATATATATATATATATATATATATATATATATATATATATATATATATATATATATATATATATATATATATATATATATATATATATATATATATATATATATATATATATATATATATATATATATATATATATATATATATATATATATATATATATATATATATATATATATATATATATATATATATATATATATATATATATATATATATATATATATATATATATATATATATATATATATATATATATATATATATATATATATATATATATATATATATATATATATATATATATATATATATATATATATATATATATATATATATATATATATATATATATATATATATATATATATATATATATATATATATATATATATATATATATATATATATATATATATATATATATATATATATATATATATATATATATATATATATATATATATATATATATATATATATATATATATATATATATATATATATATATATATATATATATATATATATATATATATATATATATATATATATATATATATATATATATATATATATATATATATATATATATATATATATATATATATATATATATATATATATATATATATATATATATATATATATATATATATATATATATATATATATATATATATATATATATATATATATATATATATATATATATATATATATATATATATATATATATATATATATATATATATATATATATATATATATATATATATATATATATATATATATATATATATATATATATATATATATATATATATATATATATATATATATATATATATATATATATATATATATATATATATATATATATATATATATATATATATATATATATATATATATATATATATATATATATATATATATATATATATATATATATATATATATATATATATATATATATATATATATATATATATATATATATATATATATATATATATATATATATATATATATATATATATATATATATATATATATATATATATATATATATATATATATATATATATATATATATATATATATATATATATATATATATATATATATATATATATATATATATATATATATATATATATATATATATATATATATATATATATATATATATATATATATATATATATATATATATATATATATATATATATATATATATATATATATATATATATATATATATATATATATATATATATATATATATATATATATATATATATATATATATATATATATATATATATATATATATATATATATATATATATATATATATATATATATATATATATATATATATATATATATATATATATATATATATATATATATATATATATATATATATATATATATATATATATATATATATATATATATATATATATATATATATATATATATATATATATATATATATATATATATATATATATATATATATATATATATATATATATATATATATATATATATATATATATATATATATATATATATATATATATATATATATATATATATATATATATATATATATATATATATATATATATATATATATATATATATATATATATATATATATATATATATATATATATATATATATATATATATATATATATATATATATATATATATATATATATATATATATATATATATATATATATATATATATATATATATATATATATATATATATATATATATATATATATATATATATATATATATATATATATATATATATATATATATATATATATATATATATATATATATATATATATATATATATATATATATATATATATATATATATATATATATATATATATATATATATATATATATATATATATATATATATATATATATATATATATATATATATATATATATATATATATATATATATATATATATATATATATATATATATATATATATATATATATATATATATATATATATATATATATATATATATATATATATACACACACACACTACATTGTCAGGAAAATAAAGGGTGGGTGGAAGTGAAGGAATGGTGGAAAACTCTAATTTTTTAGATTTAGGTTGGTATAAACACAAAGTAGAGGGTAAAATTGGAAAGAGGTTTAGCTCATTAAATGATGTGGGTCCTCTCCACTATCCATTCTCTTTACAAATCTCCACGTTGATTCAACAACCCAAATGAGTTATCCACTTTCACAATAATGCTTTCTCGATGCCTTTGCAAATGTGGCCTCAACGTTCTTGAATATGAAGCAAGTCCAAGCAGAACTTAAACTTGGCTACTACTAATTGACCTATAATTCATTGGCAGGTCTAATACCTTTCTTCAGGATGCATCTAAATATTAAAGATATAACATATAAGAGCAACAACGAGAAGACGAAACTTTGTTACAAACATGATTTGACATACCGCTGACAAAAATGAAATAAAGATTAAAGCTATAAGATATTATTCTCAAACAATCGGGGGTGGCTTTTTTTTCCTAAAAAAGAAAATGGAGAAAATTGATAAAATAAACACAGGTCAGTCTTATTCCAAGTGCGAAAATATTGCATCGAGTTTTTATATTTCTCATGGGAACAATTTGGTGAATTTAGGCAAAATATTCATATCTTCACCAAAGGTACGGTGCAAGTAAAACGAGGCATCTTTCTAAAGATAGAAGCAGGAAATATGGTCCTCTGATTAAATTTTCATTGTGGACCAACGAAAATATTCGTATTCTTTGCTACCCCTCTAATTTTTTATTATAAAAATATGCTTTGCGATAACATGACACTGATAAAGTTTGGTAGGGTGTCCTATTCCTTTTTTCTTAGATAAATTACAAGAAATCCCCTACATCTAGACCCAGTTTATCAGTTAACCCCATTGTCTCTTAATTTCAACAAAAACCACCTCATCTGAACATAATTGCGTACATTTGTAACGAAATGTAACTCATTAATCTACGAAGAATATTATAGATATATTACATAAAAAGGGATAGTCATGAAAAATTAAATTTAATCCTCTCACATTCATAAACAATCTTATCATAAAGTCGTTTAAAACTTAACAATTTCAATAACTATTATAGATTAGGGTTTTCTGTTGTACTTAATACATTATGGGGTTTCTTGTAAAACCGTATACGAACGTATATGAATGAGAGTTTCTTTTTCTAATTTGCCCCTTGTTTACATTGCAGTGTAAAACATTAGCGTTCGTCGACTTTATTAGATTAGATGCACCCTGTTTCAAATTTCAGTTTGTTAAAATTTCGTTCAGTTCTCAATTCATGAAATCATGTTTGGACCCTTTAAATCTTCCTTATTTGCAAAATTACCCTTAAATCTTGATATTTGCAAAATTACCCCTCAATTCTCTCATATCGAGCTTTTCTACCCCTAATTTTAGTTTCCAAACGGGAAAATATTACAAACATGTTTAAAATTGTTGTAAAATTTTCACATTGCCCTATTTAGAAACTAACATTGTTAAGTTGACAAGTAGAAAAACACGGTAAGAGGAACTGGAGGGTAGTTTTACAAATACCAATATTTGGAGGGTAATATCCAAATATGAAAGACTTGAGGGGTATATATACGAAAAAAAAACCCTAACAATTTACACGAAAAGCTTAGTCTATGCTAATCCAAGAAAGTGTTTGGATTTATCTACAAAATATCACTTTAAAAGAGGCGCGATACCTTCCATGCCCCCAAATTATAGGGCTGCGAATTGGAACTAGGGTTCATTCTCGGCTCCTAATTCAATAATCTCCCAATTGAACTCAATTGAACTCAATTGGGAGAAAATTTCGATGGCGACATCCTTCGATCTATGGGAGAAAGATCCCTTCTTTTCCGCAGCCGAGGAGGTTCAAGAATCTGCTGACAGGTGCAAGATTTCAAGGGTTTCGTCATTTTGGAGTAATTTATGAGTCAATTCCTTTAGGGTCTGTTTGGAAACATGGATTTAGACCCTGGATTTGAAATCAAGGGTAGCTCAAATCCAAATCCCATGTTTGGGTAGAATTTTGGGCTCGAATTTTAAATCGGTTGATTTTGAAGGGGTTGATTTTAATGCCCAATAACTGAGATTTCAAATCTTCGCCTAACCCCTGTGATTTGGCAAATCCTTTCGCTCAAATTACGGTCGCGATATTAGATTTCGTCTCCCAAAATCATCTTTTAGTCTCCCTCTCGCATAACCCTAGTTCCGCCACAACTCACCTGAACGCCGCCTCCTCGTCGCCGGCGCCTCGCCTGAGGCGGCCTCCTCGTCGTCAACAACCCTCTTATCCTCCCGCCTGAGTCTCTCTCAATTCTAAACCTATCAAGTTCAGTTGTTGCAGAGTTTGAAAAAGGCAGCCATGGCAGGACGAGGAAGAAAGGAGCTCGAAGATCAAGATTTACATTTTCTCCTTGCTCCCTATTGTAAATTCAATTCCATTTAAGGCCCAAATTTGACATTTTTTAGTTAATTAAGGGTTTAACAGCAACGATTGATATAAAAGTGTTGGTTTTGTTCAAAGTAATAAGATCTGGTGAAATACATGAACAACAATAACAAAGAGTATTGAGTTCAAACAATGTTTTAGATATTGATCCTTTAAATCTTTGATTGTTTGACCAAAGTCCCTCAAATTATTGAAGTTGTCAACAAGTCCCTCGATATATAACGGTTATTGCAATTTGATCCCTATGTTAGTTTTAAACTAAATTTGCAAATCATGATTGGGTTATTCCTTCTTTTTCCTTATCGTTCTTTATATATATATATATATATATATATTGTTTTCTTCATTTGTACATTTCTAAACTGTAATTAGTATTTACTCTTTAGGGTTAATTCTAGTTTGGAGGAGCCATTTAGCAAGAAAAGAACCCTCACATTATACATAGGGACATTATGAAAAATAGACTTGAATTAAGATCTGAAATCCTCTCATTAAACAAAAGTATCCAAACAAGTGATTTACAAATTCTATGGATTTCAAATTGTAAATTTCAAATCCTTTGATTTGAAATCTACGCCTCAAATTCAAATCTAGTTTCCCAAACGCAACCTTATTGTTTTTTTTATATTCTTGGAGTTATTTTGATCTCGAATTGTTCTACAGGATGGAATCGATTTATAGGCAATGGGTTCAAGAAAAGAAGTTGGCTTCAAACCCCTCTTCTAATCTCTCCAAGGACCTTCGAACCGCGCTCGGCACTGCAAAATGGCAGGTATTCTCTAATTCAAATCAAAATTTCTCAATTTATTCCAAATTAGGATTGTTTTTGGGGAGAAAGCTGAATTCTGATTTCTTGGGGCTTATTTATAGCTTGAGGAGCTTGAAAGGGCGGTTAAATCAAATGGTGAGGAGTTTTCTGTTGGAAAGTCAACAAAAGCTCGGCGTAACCAATTTGTTTTAGCAATTGAAAATCGGATATCGATTGTAGAGAATTCTTTAAAAGAATCAAATCTCAGTGAGGGGGAGAGTCCTCTGTCTTGGGTTCGACTAAATGAAGGGGAAAGAGATGAACTTGCTCTCTTTTAACAGGTTCGAGGAAGAAAAGAAAAAGGATCAGATTTTCAATCTTTTGATTCTCTGAAGAATTGTGCAAAGTCTGCCAGCCCGGATAATGAGGTCTTGCGAATTTCAGCCTCTAGTGAGGATGACATTTCTCGTAGAATGTTGAATGAACAATCTAATTTTCTACCCCCGAGGAAGCTTAGCTTCTCAGGGCCAAAGAGTGAACATTTCAATGCTAAAATGAATCGGTATTGGAATGGGTTTATGAAGTGGAGGCATGGAGAATATGAAGAAACTATCCCATTACAAGATCAACAATTGAATCGGAGGATTAATGCATGTTATGAAGGAAGTAAGAGTTGTCTTGGTAGTTGTGGGGATGAGACCTGTGATAAGCAGCTTAATGGATGGGTTGGAGCTATCCAGAGACAACTTCAAAGGTCTCAGTACCAAATTCAATATGCTCACCCTAAACGAATGATTGCTTGGTGCTTACTTGTAGTTCTTTTGATTGGTAAGCTTCTTCTAATTTATGTTGTTACCTTGTGTGGAATATTTTATTCTTTACTTGGGTAATTTACTTGATTGTTTAAAAAAAATTAAGGTTGTTACTGCCTCAGCCATGTTTGTGCACATATACACATAAACACCGTAAACCCGCGTGCAAACCGTATCGCACCCCCGCACCGACACACATGCCTACGCACACAAGCACTGAAGTGCACGTGAGTGTGTGCCAATGTGTGTGGTTGTGCAAGGGTGCACACATATAAAGGGATTAGGTGTGTTTGTAACTTTTTAGGGGCACTTTTAACCACACACGCACAGCCATCTGTGCGTCTATGCAAGCATGATTGTGCTTGCATGCATGCAGATGAACGGACGGGTGAGCGGGCCTGTTGCATGTGTGTAGGTGCGCTGTTAATATTGTTAGAGGATAACTAGCTTAGTGATGCCCACTTACAGAATCATCTATTCTGCGATTGATGTAGATCATCTGCTCAGTTCAATTAAATTTACATATATTAAAAGATCTATCAATAAAATGATCATTTATACTGAGCATTTAGTACCCGTGCATCAAATGGTTGCATAAATTAGCAACTTTCTAATTAGACAACTAATGATATCTCTTAGTGCATGAGTTAGACTATTCCTGTGAATGATCTATTTCATTCATCATGGTCTACAGACCTTTAAAGATGTAGAAATAAAATATTTTGATGTTTCAAGGACCTCTAACCCAATAACTCATGTTTAGTGTTGTACCTTTAGTTTCTATTACTGTAAAACCATTATTTTTCTACTACATTCTGCATGACTAATTAGAACTTCGATATGCCTAATCTTTTTGTAGATAGTTCAAAACATGTCGAAATGACTAGAGTGGGTCGTTCAAATTAAATGACATAACCAAGTTACTTATTCCTAAGAGCATTAAAGCCATCCACCCTCTCTCTCTCTCTCTCTATATATATATATATATATATATATATATATATATATATATATATATATATATATGAGAATACTTGAACAGCATCACTTGTCTATCTCTTGGTAGCTCATTTAGCAATAAGAGTTGCCGCAACTATCCATTATTTTCTATATATATATATTATAATATGTATATGTATGTATATATATAATATATATTATCTATATTATATACATATAAAAAATATATATATACATATATATTAATATATTATATATTATGTATCTGGTAGGGTTACAATACATGAGGTGTAACTAACTTAGTTACACATACGTGAAAATGAACTTTGCCCATAGATATATATGATCCACACCGCTTCATTGTTATTTACATGTTATCAAATGTAAGCGGATCAAAACTCATGTGGTTTGGAATTTTCTATCCTATTATTCAATCAACTCAAAATAACCAACATCTGAGATAGTTATAGACTGCCCATTTCTAAATTATTAGATGAATAAACTAGAAATATTGAATCTATGTGATTTCTAGTCTTCATGTAGTTTCGATTGCATAGATCGGAATGAATGGTGTGGATCATTAATATCGATGGTCAAACGATATTTTCTTGGTGTGTAACCAAGTTAGTTACACATTGTAATATTAATGTACCCGTATATATATATATATATATATATATATATATATATATATATATATATACACACACACACTACATTGTGCAGGGGAAAATAAAGGGTGGGTGGAAGTGAAGGAATGGTGGAAAACTCTAATTTTTTAGATTTAGGTTGGTATAAACACAAAGTAGAGGTAAAATTGGAAAGAGGTTTAGCTCATTAAATGATGTGGGTCCTCTCCACTATCCATTCTCTTTACATATCTCCACCCTCTATATTAAAATATTACACGATCCTTTAAAGTAGTATTTGAAAAGACCAAGTAATGAAAATAATAATAATACTTGAAGTTAAACATATTTATTAGCCAGCGTATATTTATACTTTTATTCAAAATACATGCAATGGTAATCAATTATTCAATAGAACTAATTATTAAATATAATTGTTTTGTCAAAAAATTATTAAATATAATTGCAAGAGTAGTTAGAATTTATATATGTAAATATTATAATGAATTATATATTCCTCAATGTGTTTTAATCAAATAATGTTCTTGAGGAAATGCCGTATTATGAAATACATGCATCATTTAGCATGTAAACATTAAAATTAAAATATGTTTTAAGAAGTATAAAATTATATTTATATTTGTACTATAACAACAATGAAAGCCTCTATCCCAAGTGTTTGGGGTTGGTACATGAATCATATGCTTTCATTCCGTTTTATTATGTATCTCCTCTTAAGCTAACCATAACCATATCCTTCTTAATTACTTCCAACCAAGTTCTTCTAGATCTCCTCACGGATCTCTTTACTCCATTAACTATAATATTATCACTTCTTCTAACCTGCACTAAGAGATCTACGTTGTACATGATCATACCACCTTAATTGGTTCTCTCATTTTATCCTCTAGAGCAGCCTCTAATTTATTACGGATGCACTCATTTCTTATCTTATCTTTTAGTGTATACTCACAAGACCATCTCAACATTTTCATTTACTACACTCATTTTTACACATTTTTTAATTACCCAATATTTTTATCCATAAAACATTGTTGATCTTATAATTATCGTATAGAATTTTCCTTAAGTTTAAGGGTATTCTACGATCACACGGGACTCGAGCACTCTATTTTAACCATCGATTTGATTCGATGACAACATTATCCCAATCTCACCATCATCTTGAATGATTGATCCTAAATAGCGAAATTGATTGTTTTAGATATGTCTTGGCCATTAATATGTACTATAGGCTCTTTTCTCCTTCTAGTTTTACTAAAATACATTCCATGTATTCTGTTTTGTTCTACTAATTTTAAAATATTTATTTTCAAGAGCTTGTCTCCATTTTTCTTCTTTAGAAATTATACTTTCTAGTCTAGTCAACTAATACTATATCATCGACAAAATAACCACCACACTTCATCCCTATTTGTACTATAAACATAATTAAATATATGTATAAAAATTTTGTTTCTTTCATCTAAATTTATTTATGCATTATGCATGTATGTTGGCTAGTGGGGGTGTGTGTGTAAATATATACACGAGAGGAAATAATGGGTATGTCTTTGATTTTGCTAAATGAGCTAGAGAGATATAGTATAGTGAGTCTAAAAGTCATATTAAAGGTGTGGTCACTCATCTCTTACTAGCTTTTGCTAAATAATCAGCTACCTCACAATCATCATTCATCAATTCCACACACACACACATATATATATATATATGTATATATAGGTTTTAAATATCTGGGATATCGGAAATATCGGGTGGCCAAAATTCATATCGGATTAGGATATCGGAAAATATCGAGGATATGTGGTAAATATCGGGATGCCAGCGGATGTTTGCATACATAGTATAATGTACTAAAATATAATCTTAACATACTTAATGAAATCTAATCATACAAAATGTAAATAATATATGTTTAGGATCACAAATCAACCTTATAAAACAAACAAAAGTACAAATCAACATTGCTACATTTAAATTGATTTTTGTAGGCAAAATGCCATTTGATATAATGGGAAAATCATGATATCTCGCTCAAAAATTGCCAGCGATATATGGTTTTGTGACAAGTCATATAAATGGATATATCGACCAACATATCGGTGATATATCGACCACATCGAGGATATATAAGCCCAAAATAGCCAAAATGCATTGAGGATATTTAAAGACCATATCGGTTGCGGCAAGCCAGTAAAAGGATATATGGGGATATATCGGGCCATATGGGATATTTAAAACAATGTGTGTGTGTGTATATATATATATATATATATATATATATATATATATATATATATATATATATATATATATATATATATATATAAGAAAGCTCTGTAAACTTAAGTTGATAGAAGTCCATAACTTTTATCTGTTGATTTTGCTTTGAGATTCATACTAGCAAGTGATACACATCAAGGCTCAAATATCAAAGCTAGCCTTGATGTGTAGCATGAATCTCAAAGCAAAATCAAGGGTGAAATAGCTCTATCAACTTAAGTTTACAACTATTTATACATATATATATATATATATATATATATATATAAGATCTATTTTACAAAATGGTCGCTCATGCATGTGAGCCCCAGTCACATCGGGGTGGGGCACATAGTAGTATTTGGTAGCTCATTTTAAAATGAGTTTACTAATATCATATCATATTATATATATATATATATATATATATATATATATATATATATATATATATATATATATATATATATATATTGTTTTCTTCATTTGTACATTTCTAAACTGTAATTAGTATTTACTCTTTAGGGTTAATTCTAGTTTGGAGGAGCCATTTAGCAAGAAAAGAACCCTCACATTATACATAGGGACATTATGAAAAATAGACTTGAATTAAGATCTGAAATCCTCTCATTAAACAAAAGTATCCAAACAAGTGATTTACAAATTCTATGGATTTCAAATTGTAAATTTCAAATCCTTTGATTTGAAATCAAGGGTAGCTCAAATCCAAATCCCATGTTTGGGTAGAATTTTGGGCTCGAATTTTAAATCGGTTGATTTTGAAGGGGTTGATTTTAATGCCCAATAACTGAGATTTCAAATCTTCGCCTAACCCCTGTGATTTGGCAAATCCTTTCGCTCAAATTACGGTCGCGATATTAGATTTCGTCTCCCAAAATCATCTTTTAGTCTCCCTCTCGCATAACCCTAGTTCCGCCACAACTCACCTGAACGCCGCCTCCTCGTCGCCGGCGCCTCGCCTGAGGCGGCCTCCTCGTCGTCAACAACCCTCTTATCCTCCCGCCTGAGTCTCTCTCAATTCTAAACCTATCAAGTTCAGTTGTTGCAGAGTTTGAAAAAGGCAGCCATGGCAGGACGAGGAAGAAAGGAGCTCGAAGATCAAGATTTACATTTTCTCCTTGCTCCCTATTGTAAATTCAATTCCATTTAAGGCCCAAATTTGACATTTTTTAGTTAATTAAGGGTTTAACAGCAACGATTGATATAAAAGTGTTGGTTTTGTTCAAAGTAATAAGATCTGGTGAAATACATGAACAACAATAACAAAGAGTATTGAGTTCAAAAAATGTTTTTAGATATTGATCCTTTAAATCTTTGATTGTTTGACCAAAGTCCCTCAAATTATTGAAGTTGTCAACAAGTCCCCTCGATATATAACGGTTATTGCAATTTGATCCCTATGTTAGTTTTAAACTAAATTTGCAAATCATGATTGTTATTCCTTCTTTTTCCTTATCGTTTTTATATATATATATATATATATATATATATATATATATATATATATATATATATATATATATATATATATATATATATATATATATATATATATATATATATATATATATATATATATATATATATATATATATATATATATATATATATATATATATATATATATATATATATATATATATATATATATATATATATATATATATATATATATATATATATATATATATATATATATATATATTGTTTTCTTCATTTGTACATTTCTAAACTGTAATTAGTATTTACTCTTTAGGGTTAATTCTAGTTTGGAGGAGCCATTTAGCAAGAAAAGAACCCTCACATTATACATAGGGACATTATGAAAAATAGACTTGAATTAAGATCTGAAATCCTCTCATTAAACAAAAGTATCCAAACAAGTGATTTACAAATTCTATGGATTTCAAATTGTAAATTTCAAATCCTTTGATTTGAAATCACGCCTCAAATTCAAATCTAGTTTCCCAAACTAACCTTATTGTTTTTTATATTCTTGGAGTTATTTTGATCTCAATTGTTCTACAGGATGGAATCGATTTATAGGCAATGGGTTCAAGAAAAGAAGTTGGCTTCAAACCCTCTTCTAATCTCTCCAAGGACCTTCGAACAGCCGCACTGCGAAATGGCAGGTATTCTCTAATTCAAATCAAAATTTCTCAATTTATTCCAAATTAGGATTGTTTTTGGGGAGAAAGCTGAATTCTGATTTCTTGGGGCTTATTTATAGCTTGAGGAGCTTGAAAGGGCGGTTAAATCAAATGGTGAGGAGTTTTCTGTTGGAAAGTCAACAAAAGCTCGGCGTAACCAATTTGTTTTAGCAATTGAAAATCGGATATCGATTGTAGAGAATTCTTTAAAAGAATCAAATCTCAGTGAGGGGGAGAGTCCTCTGTCTTGGGTTCGACTAAATGAAGGGGAAAGAGATGAACTTGCTCTCTTTTTAACAGGTTCCGAGGAAGAAAAAGAAAAAGGATCAGATTTTCAATCTTTTGATTCTCTGAAGAATTGTGCAAAGTCTGCCAGCCCGGATAATGAGGTCTTGCGAATTTCAGCCTCTAGTGAGGATGACATTTCTCGTAGAATGTTGAATGAACAATCTAATTTTCTACCCCCGAGGAAGCTTAGCTTCTCAGGGCCAAAGAGTGAACATTTCAATGCTAAAATGAATCGGTATTGGAATGGGTTTATGAAGTGGAGGCATGGGCGAGAATATGAAGAAACTATCCCATTACAAGATCAACAATTGAATCGGAGGATTAATGCATGTTATGAAGGAAGTAAGAGTTGTCTTGGTAGTTGTGGGGATGAGACCTGTGATAAGCAGCTTAATGGATGGGTTGGAGCTATCCAAAGACAACTTCAAAGGTCTCAGTACCAAATTCAATATGCTCACCCTAAACGAATGATTGCTTGGTGCTTACTTGTAGTTCTTTTGATTGGTAAGCTTCTTCTAATTTATGTTGTTACCTTGTGTGGAATATTTTATTCTTTACTTGGGTAATTTACTTGATTGTTTAAAAAAAATTAAGGTTGTTACTGCCTCAGCCATGTTTGTGCACATATACACATAAACACACGTAAACCCACGTGCAAACACGTATGCGCACCCCCACGCACCGACACACATGCCTACGCACACAAGCACTGAAGTGTGCACGTGAGTGTGTGCCAATGTGTGTGGTTGTGCAAGGGTGCACACATATAAAGGGATTAGGTGTGTTTGTAACTTTTTAGGGGCACTTTTAACCACACACGCACAGCCATCTGTGCGTCTATGCAAGCATGATTGTGCTTGCATGCATGCAGATGAACGGACGGGTGAGCGGGCCTGTTGCATGTGTGTAGGTGCGCTGTTAATATTGTTAGAGGATAACTAGCTTAGTGATGCCCACTTACAGAATCATCTATTCTGCGATTGATGTAGATCATCTGCTCAGTTCAATTAAATTTACATATATTAAAAGATCTATCAATAAAATGATCATTTATACTGAGCATTTAGTACCCGTGCATCAAATGGTTGCATAAATTAGCAACTTTCTAATTAGACAACTAATGATATCTCTTAGTGCATGAGTTAGACTATTCCTGTGAATGATCTATTTCATTCATCATGGTCTACAGACCTTTAAAGATGTAGAAATAAAATATTTTGATGTTTCAAGGACCTCTAACCCAATAACTCATGTTTCGTGTTGTACCTTTAGTTTCTATTACTGTAAAACCATTATTTTTCTACTACATTCTGCATGACTAATTAGAACTCGATATGCCTAATCTTTTTTGTAGATAGTTCAAAACATGTCGAAATGACTAGAGTGGGTCGTTCAAATTAAATGACATAACCAAGTTACTTATTCCTAAGAGCATTAAAGCCATCCACCCTCTCTCTCTCTCTCTCTATATATATATATATATATATATATATATATATATATATATATATGAGAATACTTGAACCGCATCACTTGTCTATCTCTTGGTAGCTCATTTAGCAATAAGAGTTGCCGACAACTATCCATTATTTTTCTATATATATATATTATAATATGTATATGTATGTATATATATAATATATATTATATATATTATATACATATAAAAATATATATATACATATATATTAATATATTATATATTATGTATACGGGTAGGGTTACAATACATGAGGTGTAACTAACTTAGTTACACATACCGTGAAAATGAACTTTTGCCCATCGATATATATGATCCACACCGTTCATTGTTATTTACATGTTATCAAATGTAAGCGGATCAAAACTCATGTGGTTTGGAATTTTCTATCCTATTATTCAATCAACTCAAAATAACCAACATCTGAGATAGTTATAGACTACCCATTTCTAAATTATTAGATGAATAAACTAGAAATAATGAATCTATGTGATTTCTAGTCTTAATGTAGTTTCGATTGCATAGATCGGAATGAATGGTGTGGATCATTAATATCGATGGTCAAACACGATTTTTCTTGGTGTGTAACCAAGTTAGTTACACATTGTGCATTATTATGTATACCATATATATATATATATATATATATATATATATATATATATATATACACACACACTACATTGTACAGGAAAATAAAGGGTGGGTGGAAGTGAAGGAATGGTGGAAAACTCTAATTTTTTAGATTTAGGTTGGTATAAACACAAAGTAGAGGGTAAAATTGGAAAGAGGTTTAGCTCATTAAATGATGTGGGTCCTCTCCACTATCCATTCTCTTTACATATCTCCACCCTCTATATTAAAATATTACACAGATCCTTTAAAGTAGTATTTGAAAAGACCAAGTAATGAAAATAATAATAATACTTGAAGTTAAACATATTTATTAGCCACGATATTTATACTTTTATTCAAAATACATGCAATGGTAATCAATTATTCA
>CM022704.1:51794712-51882212 GCA_012295165.1 Asparagus setaceus | reverse complement strand
GCACAAACCTCAAAGCATAATGAAGGGATAAGAAGTTTGGTGAACAAGTGCTCCTATCCACTTAAGTTTATAGGAGCTTTACTCTATATATATGAAGAAAATACATAATTATATATAAATGTATTTATGTATACATGTGGGAATTGTTTACTTGAAAAATCTCTTAAAAGGAAAGAATCGCCCAAAGATAGGTGGCTATTCTTCGATATATGGTAAGAATTCAAAATTTCAAAATTAAAGGCTTTGATTTATATGGAAAAAGAGTCGTGGTAACGAGTTCCCTTAGATCACTCAGTACGACCACATTATTATGCAATATTATTTTCTTAGCCCAATAATAGATGCGTGTTGGTGAGGTTTTAAAAAATGGTAGTTTATTGTTAGAAAAGATTGGTTTATATATTCTTTTATTCTTAATATGTTTTTATTGAGGATAATTTGTCTTTATTTGTATGTATTCTCCTCACCCACATACGAAACAAGTTCCAAAGATGATGATCTAAAATGATTAAAATTAGTGTTTTAAAAGCAAAAGGCAAGGTCAAGACGATGAGGTCCTATGTTGCTTGAGGCGAGAGGCGCCAAAAAAGGCGATCGCCTAAGTGAACCAAGGTGATAAATATTTAAAAAATTCACAAACATTACAAATAATATGCAAATATCAATAAATAGCAACAAGACAAATTAATCACAGCCCAATTTTCGAAGTCACAAATTTAATAAGTCATAAATCATCTAAATAAAGTAACAAGTAACAAATATTGAATAGTAATATTAACTAGTAACTTTTAACATAGATAATTAAGTAACAAACTTTGAACATCAAGGTTCAAATTATGACATGTCCTCAAAATGATATAGATAATAAAGTACATTTCAACAAAAAAAAGCAAAAATTCGATAATGAAAAAGGAAACACAAAAATTCAGTAATAAAAATAAACTTTACTTTATCGGACACCTTACGCGCCCTTAAAATTTTGAAACAGAGACAAGCCTCTTGCGTCTTGCATCACATGCCTTAGGCTAGTGCCTGAGACGCCTAGGCAAGGTCACGAGGCGCCAAGGCGAGGTACTGAGGTACCAAAAGGCGATCGCCTTAGTAACCTTCCGCCTAGCAATACGCAATGTGCTAAGTTACAAGATTGCCTCGCCTGAGTGCCTGAGGCGCTAAGGCGAATCGCCTTTAAAACACTGAGTAAAATCTAAAGTTTATTTTTCTAGATTATTCATTTAATTTGGTTCATGAATCTTATGATAATGATAGAGATATTACTAGACAATGGATGCAGGAGAGAGGGAGGAAGAACAAATATGTTTTAATAATTAGGAGTGGACCCAGGTAAGGGCCAAATGGGCCCTTGTCCCTCCTTGGAAAATTAAAATTTTAAAGTAGGTGTATTTATGAAAGGGTCTTGAATCTCCATTGCCTTCCTTAGTTCCACTCGTCGACCATTAGAGAGTGGTCGAGCTCCAGTTTAACAAAGAGAAAATGAATTGAGAGGAGAAAAGAATAGAATAGAAGAGAAGGAACATGAGAATTGGGTTCTTAGATTTTATTCCTCAAGCTAGAAGATGATGAACAGTAACAATCCCTATATGTGGACCTTTATTTGCTATGACATTTAAACAAATCAGTCAGCATCTACCTACGTGCAGCTGGCAAACATCTATTCTACAACCCAAGAATATTTACACTAAAACCCATAAAAGAAAACAATTTGCAACTAAATGCAAACATAGCTCACAACTCAGCATTTTAACTTGTGCCTTAAGTTGGTGACCCTTCTTCAGAGGTATATTATCAGTTGAGGTCCCTAACAATTTAATATATAAAAAAGTATGGGGTTAATTGTGGACCTTTATTTGCTATGACATATTGACATTTAAACAAATCAGTCAGCATCTACCTACGTGCAGCTGGCAAACATCTATTCTACAACCCAAGAATATTTACACTAAAACCCATAAAAGAATGCAATTTGCAACTGAATGCAAACATAGCTCACAACTTCAGCATTTTAACTTGTGCCTTAAGTTGGTGACCCTTCTTCAGAGGTATATTATCAATTGAGGTCTCTAACAATTTAATATATAAAAAAGTATGGGGTTAAATTGTAAGTTCACCTATGTCTAATCTTTCCAAACCCCGCATCCTCAATTGAAAGAACTTTTTCGGCAATGATATATGTTGTAACATTGATGAGGAAGATGCTATAAAACGACTTCAAGAAATGAAGGCAAGAAGATAAACGACTTCAAGAAATGAAGGCAAGAAGAAAGTTATTGTAACACACTATATTCTAACTTGAATTTGATTTTGAAAGTCTAGTAATGTAATGATGTTAGATACTAATCAACCGCACAAGAAAATTTATATGTTATCACGTTTAATTATTAATTTTTTTGGACCCCCCTTGCTTAAATTCCTAGTTCGGCAACTGTTTTATTAATGACATTTTAGGAAATATCATATCTTTAAATTGGTTTTATAGACCCTAAATGGAGTTCTGTTGGTAGTAGAGAAGTTGCTAAAGCATATCCTGAAGAGCATTTATTGTGCATAGTAAAGAAATCAAGTCTTTTCTATGTATTAAGTTAAAGGGAAAAATGACTGCAAAGGTACTTGATTTTAGTGAGCCCCCGGGGACACTCATTATCATAATTATATGCAAAATAAATGCTGTAATGGAAGGCAAGATATGCCAATACCCTCCCCTCCATCTCTCTCCACAGACTGATCATTCTGTCTGTCCCTTTAAATAGATTTACATGCACGCATCCTTCATGCTGAAACACATGACCCAAATCCTTTATAATTAGATGATTTCTGCATGAATGCTGACCACTTTATTACTATATGCAGCTATAATAATGTTGAGTTCGAGATAAAGGAACCATTTTGTTGGTAAATTTCTTCTACATTTGTGTGCTATATAGACGTGAGAGCAGATCTCTAGTACTCTGGAAGATGATGAAGGTATTTGCCTTTGCCTCTTTGTTTGCTTATGAAGAGTCCACTAATGCAGTATGGTTAGTAACACCAGCATACACAACCAGATAGGCGTTTTTGCTATGGTACGTGCCTTTAAAGTTTTGTAGATTTAACTGAGGTGGAAACTGTCTAAAATAGCTGCCTTGTTCATTGTTCCTTCTTCTTCTTGATCTAGAGGAACCTTACACTTGAAAAGATGCAATCCATCATGAGATCTTGTTCCATATCTATGAACAGCATGAAAATACTTTCCTTTGGGACCATTTCTCTTCAAATAGAGCTTGGTCTTATTGGTTCGAATTGACAAAATTTCTCCCCATAATAATTGTTAAAGCATGCGGAATTGTGTTTTAGTTTGAATCCTCTTAGCAAAGAAGTTTTAACTCTTCATTTGGAGTACTGACATTCTTGTTGCACTTCACTGTAATTACAAAGCACTGCCTATAAGTTTAATTACCCAACACTTGTTTCTGCAAATTTTATAGGAAATCGTTAGATGGCTTGCTGAAATTCTCATACTAAATGGAGACATCAAATAGAAGCAGTAATTCCAATCCTCAACATAGATTAATTGGCAATGTTCAATTGAACGATCAGCCAACTTCAACTAATTTTCAAATTATTTCAAGTGCTTAAACCACTTAAGCATGTAACTTAAATTTACCCTCTCATCATGAGTAAAATTATGGATTGCATTCAAATTGCAAGGGTCGATATCAAGAATTGTTACGGTTTGCAACTATTTTGCATTTATGGTTAAATTTGATGGTGTGCCTTTTGTTCCTGTAGGTTGGGTTATTCATAACTTATCAGGAACTGGATGTGCATTACTCACAGAGGTCTGCTAAACAATGAGGAATCTGTACTCCAATGTTGATCCTATTATCTCTGAGCTCTGAGCATATAGGTTGACTTTAGCCAAACTGATCGGTGTAATTTTTTAGAGGTGATACCTGTATATTGCGTTGTAGTTATATGTTCTTGTAAATTCCTGTAAACTCTTGCATTTGCTTGCGATTGTATTGTCCCAAAAAGGGATATGAGTGATGTATTGAGATTTATAACAATCTTCTCTTGTTAAGGATTGGGTGTTTGTGTTTGTCGGGAAAAAGATAGAAAAGTTTATGTAGCCTGTGCAGTTTGTTGCCTTGATCATGTCCATGATTTGCCGAAATTTTGCTGTTTGGTGTTTTAATGCTGATGATTGGAGCTTGGTAAAATTTTTGCTTTTAATGCGTCGTGTAAGCTAATGTAGATGAATTTATGGGATGAATACAATTTTTTGGTTGATATTCCCTGTGATCTCGTAACTTTAAATTGGCGGGTTCTTTTTTCTCTTGTTTGTGGAAGCTTTCTTTCGATGGTGATAGTGGACGAAAGGAAGAGTGGAAAAAGAAATACAATTAACAACTATAGCAATAAGAAAAGGAAAAGCACTCAATGCATGAAAAAAAGAGAGAAAAACAAGAATAATTCTTTTTTCATCCTGTTGTTAACTTCTCAACATAGCGTCTTCCTATGATAACAACATCAACATCTTTTTCAGCAACTTATCTTTCATCAACCAATTTAAGTTATGCTGCTTGAATCTTGTGATGTATATCTTGCATGTAGATGATAACTCATTTTCATATAATAACGATAACTCTTATGAAAAAATTGTTTTGATCAATAGCAAGTTATACACTGAATTTGGCTGTTTGGCTGATTTCCTAGAAAACAAAGAAAAGAAAATCTGACAAAGAAACCTCCTACATAGGTTTTCAAGTGTTTTCCTTATAAAAATCTCCGAAATGAAATTTCTAGAAATGGAGTCAAATCAGTCAATGGGAGGTTGCCACTTCACCATCTTTCTTGATTTCAAAGTCAGAACCAAACTAAACAAAAGAAAAACTTATAACGTGGTTTGTTGGTTTTTTTGGGCACCCAAACAGCCCCTCTATGTGGATTTATTACTATTATAATATTTAGGGGTTTTTCTCTTTTAAGCCAAACTTTTACCCCCACTTATTTAAGAACCCACCCACTTATATAAACATTCATAAACCCAAGTATCTCATGCCACTTATTTAAAAACCCACTCACTCATTCTTTGTACTGTATTTTCCCAATAAAATAACAATTTCGAAATTACCCTTCATCCCCAAATACAACCAGTGTTCTCTCTCTCTCTCTCTCTCATTTCACTTTTCCAAATATAGTCCATCCCCATAACCCTAAGAGGCAATTCTCAAACCTCAAAAACCCCAAGCCGAAGAAGGATAGGGCTGATGGGGTGGTGATGTCGCCGGCTACAGCGGCGGCGCCGGTCGCTGGAGTTAAGAGGGGGAAGGGAGGCCGTCGAAGCCGAAAACCCCTGGCATGGGTTTTGCTTAAAGAGGACAACTTTAGGGTTTGTTGGAGGTTTAGAGGAGTTTTTAAGTTTGATCCCAATGCTAATTTAAAATTTTAGTTTTTAATTTTTGTGTGCTTTTGAGTTCCTCTGAGTTTAGGGATCTTTGTGGATTGTTGTAATTTGTATGTACATTGTGGGAGATGGGACTTGTGTTTCTAAAAGCGATTGAAATTTATGGTGGTTTCTAATTTTATCTTGCTCTTTTGATCTTGTTTAGCTCTTTTTTTACTATTGCATGTGTGATGGGAAATAAATGATTACCTCCTAGAGCTGCAAGTATACAATTTATCAAGTTATAGTATAAAAGATTATCGATCCCACGAGGAACGTGAAGAAGGAAGTTAATTAAGTTTGGTTCTTTGTTTGATTATGTGTGCGACAATTAGGAGT
Organism: Asparagus setaceus; assembly: GCA_012295165.1. NCBI lineage: Eukaryota > Viridiplantae > Streptophyta > Magnoliopsida > Asparagales > Asparagaceae > Asparagus > Asparagus setaceus. The sequence continues at coordinate 51,876,433 of CM022704.1, read as the reverse complement.
TATTCAAGAATAAAAGAAAAACATGGTGAAAGTGGTTTGTGAGAGATAAGAGAGTGGTTGTGGATTATGTGCAAAAGAGGAGAAAATAAAGTTGAGAATGTGGTTGTGGTTATATGCACATAATAACAAAATTAGGTTTGAGATTATATGCACATTGAGGGAATATGAGATTGAGAGAGAAGTAAAAATCAATGAAATTAAGAATCAAGAATAAAGGAAAATAACAAACAAATGAAAAACAAGGATAAGAGGAAAATTAAGAATGTAAAGTATGGAGGATTAATTAAAAATATGAGGAATCTAGAGTAGATCCACTTAGCTTATCTCAATCTCACAAGAATGAGTTGGATTTGTTAGCTAGTTTCAAACAATCTCTAGGGATCCCACGAATATTAACTCCACACTTAGAAAAGGGTAATTTCCTAGAGGGTTCTAGCCTCAAGGTGAATTAAAGAAAAGAAAAATCTATACTAGAAAGTAAATACAAGAATTAAAGACATTGCATGAAAGTAAATTGCATGAAAGTAAATCTAAGCTACAAAGCATATAAATGGACAAGAAATGAAAAAGAAATGAAAAAGAAAATAAAAGGAAAACCAACAACTCCTGATCTTAATCTAATCCTCCTTTTGGTCCTTGGATTAGAAGAAGAGAAAGGAAATTGAAGGGGTGAAAAATCTCATTTATTGTGTAATAAAAGTTACAATATTTGGAAGGTCTTCTCAATTAAGAGTAACCCTTCTCTCTAAATGGAGTTTTTACAAAATATTTCACACTCAAACCTCTCCCTCTACCCCTCTATTTATAGCCCAACGGAGTTGATATGAACCATTGAATCAAACTTGGCCACCAAGGAAGAGAAATCAACCTTTAAATTCGGATATGTTGCAAACCGATCGGTTGGCCGATCGGTTAGCCAACCAGTTGGTCAACCAATTTGTTTCCAACCGAATTTGTCTTTTCTTGATATTTTTGCACGAATTCTTCTTGGATTCTTTGGGTGTCTTGGGCCTTCATTTGTCTTCAGATTTGGGCTTCAAAAATAGGTAGAAATTCAGAGGATTTAAGTCATTTGGACTCTTATTCATTAATACTCCATTAACCTACAATTTAAAATAAAAATAATTATTAGCAGGATATTTATTCATATAAAATAGATAATGAGGGTATAAAAAATATAATTAAATTATGATTATCAAATACCCCCACACTTAAACTTTTGCTAGTCCTCTAGCAAAGAAAATAAAAAGAAAACCTAACTCACTTTCGAAGGAATCACGGTTGTATTTAGCGCATACAACAAGCCTCTAGTGGACGAGTTGTAGTCTCGTGAGGGTTTGCAGTGAATATACCCACAAAATTCAGTCAACTTGCTAATTTAAAGAAGTTAATGAAATAATTAATTCATTTGATATCTTCAAACATTCCACTTGAAGTTGGTTAATACTCAAGAAAACGTTTTATCATAACTCCAATGTAATTATCTTAAGAAAATCCATCCATTATAGTTATACAAAACCAAGTTTAACTCAAAAATTAATTTAAAAGTTTTGAAAAGAATATGCTAACTCTTTGTTTTAAAAACTTCAAGTCTTTTAATCCATTTAATTTTTCAAGAACATATACAAATATAACTATATATAAAAGCATGGTTAGTATGATTTTTTTTACTCTTTATTCCTTGGTGGTTTTGTTCTTTTAATCGGCTTTCTCGGTGACCATTTAGCGAGTTTTGGGCCAATGAATCCCAACCCAATTGGGCTTAGGTCATTAAGCATAGAAATACTCCTCGGCTTAATTACTCACCAACTTAAGCTTAGTAAAATAGTACCACCAATGATTTTAAGAGAAATTTTTCTTCTTTTGTTAAGTTAGTATAATATATATATGTGTATATGTATATATATTCTGAAAAATATTTGGATCAAGACAACTTGAAAAATTATTTTCAACTCTAAGTTAAACATGCAAAAATTTCATTATTTTAATTAAAAATCTAAGTTAAAACTTAAGTAAAGTATAATACATTGAAAATCATTTCTTAAGAAATTTATTTGGAGTTATCATAAAAGGTAAACTTGAGTATAGAACTAACTAAGGATTAGAAGACTTAAATTCTATCAAATAGATCAATTATTAATCAACTCTATTAAGTTGGCAAGTGACAATATTTTTAATTTTTTATTATTTTTTAAATGGTAAGAAAAGAAGAAAAATGACTAAGATAAAGATAAAATGACTAATCCCCACCCCACACCTAAATTTTGCATTGTCCTCAATGCAAATTCTATTATGCACAAGGTAAAACAAATAATAATTGAAGCACTTACATTTGTTCTACTAGCTTAAAAAAATCTGCAAATACCTTTAAGAAGAGGGGTGAAGCCAAAATTTATTCTCTTTTTTTTTTTTCTTTTTTTTTCTTTTTTTTTTAAATGTAACAAGAAACTCTCACATGAGAGAAGAATAAATTCTTTTATTATTATTGTGGGACAAAAAGAGAAAAATGTAGAATAACAGATAAAACATGAAAAGCTCATATTCCACATTAAATCCTACTTTATTGCTGAAAATTCTACCCCGAAATTTAAAGAATTTCAAGATGATATAATCAATGATGTTCTCAAATTCTAAAAATTCCAAGGTTTTCAATGATTTTTACAGCAAATAAAGGTAGGTATTATTGGTGTTATGCATTTTGAACTTAGATTTTTGATTAATGAAAATTTAGCATTTTGGTTGCTGTTTTAAAAATCTAAGCTCATCAGAAAAGAGTTCTTCAAAAGTTAAATTACAAATGCATGTATTTGACACAGTTTTCTTATTCTCAAAAATCAAACCTGAGGCTGCTAAAATTTGCAGCTCCTCACCAAAAATTTTCTCAAAACTCAGGTCAGATTCATTCTCTACTTCTGTTAAACTTTCTTGGATGTAATTGATTTCGAAAGGCTGATTATCAATATTATTTCCTGGATTGAAAATATTAAGTTCAGTAGTCAGATTCCCAAAAGACAGCTTCATATGACCAGTTCTACAATTGATGAGAGCATTAAAAGTGGCTAAGAACGATCTTCCTAAGATCACGGGTATCTGTCATTTGGGATTGGAAACGGGTTGCGTTTCCAGGACTACGAAATCAAGAGGAAAAATAAAGTCTCCAACCTTTATCAATACATCTGTTATTTCACCCATAGGGACCTTAATAGATCTATCAGCTAACTGAAGTGTGCATCTAGTTGGCTTGAGTTCCCCGACACTTAGTTGTTGGTAGATCGAATATGGAAGCAAGTTGACACTGGCCCCTAAGTCTAAAAGCGCCTTATCGATACGAGTATTACCAATGATACATGGGATGGTAGGACAACCTGGATCCTCATGTTTCAATGGTACAGACTTTGAGAGGACTTCACTGATATTGGCGACGAGAAAGACTTTCTTTGGAACATTTATTTGCCTCTTTTTGATACATAATTTCTTTAAAAATTTGGCATAAGAAGGAATTTGTTCAATAACATCTAAAAGAGGAATGTTGATCTTAACCTGCTTGAAAGTCTCTAGAATTTTCTCCTCCTGAGAGGAGTGCTTCCTAGGCCTAAGTCTATCCGGGTAAGGAGTAACTAGTTTAAACCGATCAAAATTAGACTCTGGTTCTGGTTTAGGTTCTGGGTCATCAGAAGGGTGTGATTTCTGAGTAGAGACATCAGAAGGAGAGAGAATTTATTCTGGTTCAAGGGTTTCACTTAGAGGCATTCTAACCTGATTATCGACCTGTCTACCTGACCGTAGTGAATGGATTGCATTCACTTCAGCTTGGTAGGTTGAACTTGATCCCATGTCCTTCGGGTTGGGCACGGGTTGACTCGAAAAGTTTCTCTCTCACTCATGGCATTAGCTAGTTGACCAAGTTGGGTTTCTAACCTAGCTATGGCTTGAGTGTTGGAAGTGAGGATTTGCCCGGTTGATTGCATGAAGGAATTTAACGTGTTTGATGTTTGAGTCAACAAGTTCGTGGTCCGTAGAGGTTTTAATCAAAGTTTCTAGACCCTTTTCCGAACATTAAGACGTTGATCATGATCAGCAATTTGAGGAGTGTGATTTCTGATTGGTGATGAGGAGACCGATTTTGAAATGACAAATTTGGTTGTTAAAATTGAGAGAAACCGCGCATTCCCAGCATGGATCCGTGAATATTTTCATGGGGCGGATGATAACCGACAAGTATCTATTTATCTAATAATAAAATAATAAATTAAAAAATTATAGTACCGATGAGAATGCATTCAATATACAACATCGGCTACATTGCATCATATTTTCCCTGCAATGTGATAAAAAATATGAGTATTTTCATTAATGATTTACTTTCTTGATAAAATTGAAAAATGCATATTTGTTAGTTTAAATACTCTATAAAATTTAACATTGCAGTTACATTCTAACGATTTTGTATATACCATAAATAAATATATATCAATATCAAATTCATAAATCAAACACTCAATGTGCATTAAATAATTGACAAAAGATTATCTTAAATATCAAGAAGCATACGGTAATTGCTTTACAACAAAATAAAACAAAAGACATATTGATGTGTACTTCTACAATTGCTCTCGACGATTTCTCATATTTTGATAGTGTTGCATAATTTTTCGGTTGCAACATTATCAAACACATCTCTTTCAATATATGTAACAAGACAGTCATTCATCCATTCATCTTCCATGCTATTACTAAACGATTCTTGACAATCTTCATAGCGAAAATGTCCTCCATAGCTTGCAGCTTGCAAAGTAAGATCAAAGCCAATTTTACAAGCATATACACCAAAGGATATACTTTGTTCTTTTTGTCTCCACTAACATTTTGGAAAGATCACCAATGCCGCTTAGTTTCAAAATTGATTATCGAGCATACATCAAGGATATAGTTCTCAAGTTGATTATCAAGAACCACGAGATCTACTGGATGAAACTCTGATGGATAAAACTCAGCAAATCGAATCAATTTTCTCTTATCAAAAGCAGAAAATGACTCCATGGGATTCAAGCAAGCCATACAAGTAAGCAACTCAGTGTTAGCCTCCGTAAAGCGATTATTAAGCTCTTGAAGTTGCTTGTCAATCACTTGATAGAAAACTTCAACACGAAAATGGTGTAAGTTTGTCACTTTCTCAACATTACGTCGTGACCGTCCGCAAAGAACAAACATATCATCCATGTTTGGAATATGAATATCATGTTTCTTACAAAATAGGGAAACATCACTCAACAAAGATTCCCACTCGTCATCTCTCATCCTTTGTAGCCGTTGTTTGGCTACTTTAACTAAAGCAATAGCATTGTTGATATCTTGATCTTTGCGTTGTAAGGCTTGAGATAACTCATGTGTGACTCCCAATATATTTTTCATTAAGTGCATGTCAAATACAAATTCAAAGGATTGCATGAAGTATAACAAAGCACTTGCTTGGCCTTTTTGCTCTGAGGTTGTGGCATCTTTGACAATATTATCAAGCACGTCAATGACAGATGAGAACATCGGGGTCAAGCTTACTAACATCCCATAATGTGAACTCCAACGAGTATCTCCAGCACGATGAAGAGATGTTTCTTGATTTAGACCTCTTCCACTAGAAAGTTCACCACTTTCCAAACCTTCGAAGATCTTGATAACTTGCTTTTCTCGAAGAATATCTCGACGCTTGCATGAACCTCCAACAACATTAGCCAAATTATTGAGCATTGTAAAAAGTAAAGCAATTTCAGTTTGTTGCTTTGCAACACTTACAAGTGCTAACTGAAGTTGATGTGCGAAACAATGGATATAGAAAGCAGACCCATTCTCCTTCATGATCAATGCTTTGAGACCATTAAATTCCCCTTGCATATTGCTAGCACCATCGTAACCTTGACCACGGACTCTTGATAAACTTAGTCCATGCTTTGAAAATAAAGACTCAATTGCCTCCTTAAGGGATAATGCGGTAGTTGAGGAAACATGAACGATTCCAAGAAAACGTTCAATGACGTGTCCTTTCTCATCCACATAACGCACCACCACGGCCATTTGCTCTTTGATTGATATATCACGAGATTCATCAATCAAAATAGCAAATAAATCATCACCAAGATCATTCATAATAACTTGCGTAGTTTCATTGGCGGCGGCACTCACAATATCTTTTGTATGCTAGGCTATTAGTTTGAGATTTCCACGGACTCTTTTCAAAACATTACCAAAAGAAACATTTTGATTGGAAGCAAAATGTATAAGCTCAAGAAAGTTTCCTTGATTACTAGAATGCTCAGATTCATCATGGCCTCGAAATGCCAAACCTTGACGTAAAAGAAATCGAATGCAATCGATTGTTGTTGTCAAGTGAATACGATAATCCTCCTTGGCTTGATCGGATTGTTTGGAAATAGCAACATCAATGTGTTGCTTTTGCTTCATTAAAGCTTGACATTTAGCCCAAGCTTCATTATGGGCACTATTTGGACCACCAACATGCTTCACTAAACTCTCTTTCTTTTTCCAATTTGAATATCCATTGGTAATAAAACAATCACCACCTTGCTTTCCAAGATTAGCCTTCATAAGATAGCAACACAAGCAAAACGCGGCATCCTTAGATATGCTATACTCAAGCCAATTTCCAAATTCATTAAACCAACTAGGATTGGCTTGGCGTATCGTTTCCAATTTTTCTGAAAATAAAGGTAGGTATTATTGGTGTTATGCATTTTGAACTTAGATTTTTGATTAATGAAAATTTGGCATTTTGGTTGCTGTTTAAAAATCTAAGCTCATCGAAAAGAGTTCTTCAAAAGTTAAATTACAAATGCATGTATTTGACACAGTTTTCTTATTCTCAAAAATCAAACTGAGGTGCTAAAATTTGCGGCTCCTCACCAAAATTTTCTCAAAACTTCGAGTCGATTCATTCTCTACTTACATTGAACTTTCTTGGATGTAATTGATTTGAAAACGATTATCAATATTATTTCTGGATTGAAAATATTAAGTTCGATAGTCGATTTCCAAAAGCGACTTCATGTGACCAGTTCTACAATTGATGAGAGCATTAGAAGTGGCTAAGAGCGGTCTTCCTAAGATCGGTATCGTCTTTGGGATTGGAAGCGGGTTGCGTTTCGGGACTCTGAAATCAAGAGGAAAATAAAGTCTCAACCTTTATCAATACATCTGTTATTTCACCCATAGGGACCTTAATAGATCTATCCTGAAGTGTGCATCTAGTTGGCTTGAGTTCGACACTTAGTTGTTGGTAGATCAAATCTGGAAGCAAGTTGACCTGGCCCCTAAGTCTAAAAGCGCTTATCGATCTGAGTATTACCAATGATACATGGGATGGTAGGACAACCACGGATCCTCATGTTTCAATGGTACGGACTTTGAGGACTTCGCGATATTGGCGAAGAACTTTCTTTGGAACATTTATTTGCCTCTTTTGGTACATAATTTCTTTAAAAATTTGGCATAAGAAGGAATTTGTTCAATAACATCTAAAGAGGAATGTTGACCTTAACTTGCTTGAAAGTCTCTAGAATTTTCTCCTCTGAGAGGAGTGCTTCCTAGGCCTAAGTCTATCGGGTAGGAGTAACTAGTTTAAACCGATCAAAATTAGACTCTGGTTCGGGTTCGGTTAAGGTCATCGAAGGGTGCGATTCAGAGTAGAGACATCGGAAGGAGAGAATTTGTTACGGTTCAAGGGTTTCACTTAGAGGCATTCTAAACGATTATCGACTCTATGCAGTAGTGAATGGATTGCATTCACTTCACTTAGTAGGTTGAACTTGATCCCATCCCGGGTTGGAGGGTTGAGAAAAACTTTCTCTCTCTCTCATGGCATTAGCTAGTTGACCAAGTTGGGTTTCTAACCTAGCTATGGCTTGAGTGTTGGAAGTGAGGATTTGCCGGTTGATTGCATGAAGGAATTTGCGTGTTTGATGTTTGAGTCAACAAGTTAGGTAGTGCGTGTAGAGGTTTTAATCAAAGTTTCTAGACCCTTTTCGAACATTAAGGCGTTGATCATGATCGACAATTTGAGGAGTGTGATTCTGATTGGTGATGAGGAGGCTGATTTTGAAATGACAAATTTGGTTGTTAAAATTGAGGCTGCATTGCCCCTAGGTAATTGTTGGGTTGAAGAGGAGAAATTTTGATTTAGGAGTAGTTTCCACGGTTCCATGTAAAATTGGATGATTTCCCAACCGGATTGTAGGTTGGAAAATGGATCATTCACCGGATCTTTGAAATCATTTATCACCGATGGTATGGATCCTAAAGAGGACATTCCTCTCGAAACATAAGATAGCAACACAAGCAAAAGCGGCATCCTTAGATATGCTATACTCAAGCCAATTTCCAAATTCATTAAACCAACTAGGATTGAAGCGGCGTAATCGTTTCCAATTTTTTTATTTATTTGGGAGCGGTTGGCAAGGACCTTTTGTGGCTTCGTCAGAATATCATCTCGATCATTCGGATGATACTCTAAAATACTTGGTTGAAGCCGGGATCCATTAGGAGATTTTGTAAGTTTACTCCATTAAGCGATTTGAACTATGTTGTAAATTCTCAAGATTGTTTGAAATTGGAGTAGTTGATGGTTGCTCTTGCTCTATTGGGAATTTTCTCTTGAAATTTATCCATAACTAAAATTAATAACAAAATAATCAACATCAAAATATAATTCTATTTAATCAATAACTAACTAGGAACTAAGAATTAAGAAATACATATACTATTTTATGTTTTCAATTGCAAAATAATAAGACCAACCTCTTTATTTTCTAGAGTTCATTTATTTTCAGATTTTTCCGATTTATTTGTCTAATTCACAAAATTAAAGGGATTGTGACATTGAGAGACAAGTATTTATACATAAATTCATTGGGTACATCATAATTTATCAAATCTTCATCATTCATCTCATCAAATAATTAAGCAAATAAAAAAGAACCAAAGAAAAAATAAAAGTTATTGAATCACTCACCAAAGAACCACACAGAGACGGAATCACGGAGGCAGCGGCACCTCGGCGGCTCGGCGGGAGAATTGCGGCGGCCCCCTCTCAAGCTCTGACCTCAGTGATTAGAGTGAGCAGTGCCCTTGAGCTTTGATTTGGGAAAGGTCAAGGGGATCAAATGCGAGGCTTATCCTCATCACCACTTGGTAAGTTTTAGTTTGGGCTTTTTAGTTTGGGCTTTTAACATTTGGGCTTGTGTATAGGTTTCAAATGTATGTTTAAATATATGGGCTTGTCCGATTGTCCATTGGCTATCTTGGGTCAAGGGGCAATCTATTTAAATTTTGGGGCAAAGTATAAATTTGTAAGGGGGTTAAATGCAAAAATAAAACATTTAGGGGTGCAGCTGCCCACCCACAGCACCATGTGCATCCGCCCCTAGGGAATTGTTGGGTTGAAGAGGAGTGAAATTTTGATTTAGGAGTAGTTTCCACAGTTCCATGTAAAATTGGATGATTTCTCCTACCGGATTGTAGGTGGAGAAAATGGATCATTCACCGGATCTTGAAATCGGCGTTTATCGACCCGGTGGTATTTGGATCCTAAAAGAGGACATTCCTCCGAAACATGAGATGGAGACAGACAGTTATGACAACCCGAGGCGTAAACTTGGTTGATTTGGTGGAGCTCGTTCTTTGATTTCTAAAGTTTCTAACCTACGATGATTGTAGCCATCTTTGCTTGAGAGGCTATGTTCGCTTCTAAGGAAAGACCACCGGTTTTGGGTTGGGAAACCGATAAAACACGGTCATCACAATGTTCCCCTCGCATGGTTTTCTCGGATAAACTCTCTAAAAGTCCCAAGCTTCATCGACATTTTTCTTCATGAAATCCCCTTGACACATTGACTCTAAGGAAGTTTTGAAGAATAATCCAATCTTTCATAAATGATTTAGCATAATCGCCACTTTTAAGACCATGGTGAGGACATTGGATAAGAAGATCTTTGAATTTGTCAAAATACTTCCAAAAGGTTCTCTGGGACAATTTTAAAATTTTGAATGTTGTTTCTAAGCTTAACCGTTTTGTGGATAGGAAAGAATTTTTGAAAAATTGTTATAAATTTACCCCAAGTTGAGATGGAATCATGGGCAAGCTATCTGACCATTTTTGGCTTTGTGCTCAAGGGCAAATGGAATAAATCGGAGTTTGATCGCATCTTCGGTTAAGTCCCTCATCTTGATCATGAGGCAAACTTCTTCAAATTCGGAGATGAAAATATAAGTATCTTTGGTTTCTACTCCTAGGAATTTGGGAAGCATGTTAATAAAATACGGTCTAAGTTCGAAATTTACTCCATTGACCTCGGGGAGTTTTATGCAAGAGGGGATTGCATTTCTAGTGGGGTAACAAACATCTTGAAGAACAGGTGGGTTAGTATTGACCATTTCGTTTAGTTCAAGAGATGGATCAAAACGAATTAAACGATTGGTATTATCCCTAACCCAAGTTTGCATACACCAAAATCTTTTTTTTTTGAAAAAAGGAGAAGAGAAAAAGTTAAGAAGATGATGAGAAAAAAGAAAAAGGAAAAACTAACTAAAAGCAAATCAAGGCAATCACTTTTTAATCACCCTAACTCTAGAGTTAAGCCTAAACTTGACTTAGACCAGCTCCTAACCAAAAATTCCCTTAATGAAAAGATAAAAGTTTACTTGGGTAATTAGCCAGGTAAGGATAGTATTAGTGGGAGATCAAAGATCAATTAAGTACATCTTTTCTTACGGAGCGCTTTACGCAACCCCTAAACCTTGCCTTAGACACCAATTAATCCAAATAAACTTGGACCGGTTCACTTAAGGAATTATTGTTTCTTAATGAGCTCGAATCCTTAGGGGCTAACGTCTAATCAGTTTTAAGAGGCTTGGGTATGTGTAGTGAGGAATTAGTGATTTTTGGGCTAAGAAAAGGGTGATGAAATCTCTCACCTTATCTTGATTAATGGGTTTTGTCCTTAAAAATATTTTCAAGTGAGTGCCAAATCAAGATGCTCAAATCACTTTGGTGAATTCCTACTATTATATGAAATGCAACCCTAAAAAGTAAAAGCAACTAAAAAGGATGCAAAAATAAAAATCTTTTTATTTTTTTTATTATGGTCGACAATCAAAGAAATGAAGTTTATTAGGGTCGACAAAGGTAAAATCTCTTTTATTTTTATTTTTTTATCCTAATTGTCTCTAATGTGAATGAATTATCTAAAGGGTGGAATTGAAAATACTAGATAGAGAAGTTACCCACGCAAAAGCAATGCAAATCCTCATTGGAGGCAAATCCTCAATCTCAAATCTTCAACTCTTAATCTTCAAGCTCCAAGTTCCTACACAAAAGAAAACACACAAAATAAGAAACTAAAGTTAATCAAAATCCTACTTATGCACCGTTCCCCGGCAACGGCGCCAAAAACTTGATGGGCTAAGGAAAGGGTGATGAACGGGAAGTAGAAAGAGTTTTGTTCAAATTTTGGTTCTCAAATTATGCGCATGATAATTAGGAGTTATTCAAGTAAAATGAAAGTGAGAAAATGATGAAAGTGGTTCGTGAGAGATAAGAGAGAGTGGATTGTGGATTATGCGCAATAAAACGAGGAAGAAAATGAGTGTGAGGGGGTTTAAAGATGGAAGTGGTAAAGTGAAAATAAAAGAAAATGAGTGTGAGAGAAGGAGGGTGATTGTGATTTGTGTAAATAAAAAGAAAAAGAAATCAAGAGAGGAGAAAGATAATTAAAGAAAAATAAACAAATGAAAATAAGGATAAGAGGAAAATTAAGAATGTAAAGTATGGAGGATTAATTAAATATATGAGGAATCTAGAGTAGATCCACTTAGCTTATCTCAATCTCACAAGAATGAGTTGGATTTGTTAGCTAGTTTTAAACAATTTCTAGGGATCCCATGAATATTAGCTCCACACTTAGAAAAGGGTAATTCCCTAGAGGGTTCTAGCCTCAAGGTGAATTAAAGAAAAGAAAAATCTATACTAGAAAGTAAATACAAGAATTAAAGACATTGCATGAAAGTAAATTGCATGAAAGTAAATCTAAGCTACAAAGCATATAAATGAACAAGAAATGAAAAAGAAATGAAAAAGAAATAAAAGAAAAACCAACAACTCCTGATCTTAATCTAATCCTCCTTTTGGTCCTTGGATTAGAAGAATAGAAAGGAAATTGAAGGGGTGAAAATTTTCAATTATTGTGTAACAAAAGTTACAATATTTGGAAGGTCTTCTCAATTAAGAGTAACCTCCTCTCTAAATGGAGTTTTACAAAATATTTCACACTCAAACCTCTCCTCTACCCCTCTATTTATAGCCCAACGGAGTTGATATGAACCATTGGATCAAACTTGGCCACCAAGGAAGAGAAATCAACCTTTAAATTCGGATGTTGTAAAACCGACGGTTACCGATCGGTTAGCCAACCGTTGGTCAACCAATTTATTTTTCTTGATATTTTGCACGAATTCTTCTTGGATTCCTTGGGTGTCTTGGGCCTTCATTTGTCTTCTGATTTGGGCTTCAAAAATAGGTAGAAATTCAGAGGATTTAAGTCATTTAGGCTCTTATTCATTAATACTCCATTAACCTGCAATTTAAGATAAAAATAATTATTAGTAGGATATTTATTCATATAAAATAGGTAATGAGGGTATAAAAAATATAATTAAATTGTGATTATCAATGTGGTAAATTCTGGACAGAGAAGTTGGTTGGAGGTGGAAAGTTTAGATCTTGCTATACTTTGGTATATTCGACGTAGCTTCAGAAAATCCAGAGGTCATAAAGTGCTATACTTTTGCGATAAGTGGCTATACTTTGGCCATAACATGCTATACTTAGGCATAACGTGCTATAATTTGGTCATAAGGTGCTATACTATTGCATAAAGTGCTATACATTTTAAAAATTGGAAAATTGTAAGCGTTTGAACCTCTCGTCAACATAAATAATAGACCAAAAGCACACATTGTACACATAATCACACATCTACAATGCCCAAACTTGATATATTCGACGAAGCTCGTAAAATCCAGAGGCCATAAAGTGCTATACCTAAGGGTGTCCATTTGGGCTTAGTCTCGACTGCCCCGACTCGGCCGGTCGGCCCGCCCGGCCAGAGTTGGTCCCGGAAACGGGCAAGCCGGGTTCCGCCCGTCCGCCGCTCGCTGGCGACGGACGGATTCCTACCACCCGCCCATAAACATGGCCGGGTCAAGGCAGTCGGGCCGCTCAGCCCGGCCCGCTTCACCACCATCGGCCAAACGGTCACCGTGACCGCCACCGCTTTGACCGGCGGTCGGTCGCGCTCGACGCCCGGAGAAAACGGCCACAATGTGACCATTTTGACCGCCGCGGTTGCCCGTCCGGCCAAAACGCACAAACCGACCGCTTTGGACGGAGGCTGGCCGGCCCTGACCCGCCCGGTCCGGGAGGCCAAAACGCCATTTTGCCCGTTTTGACCAAAATACCCCCAAAAACGGTCAAAAAACGGCCAAAATTTGAGGGTATTTTGGTCATTTGGCTAGGGGGCTGGTTCTATAAATAGAGGGGGGTTTTCATTCATTTTTCTCATCCAAAACTCATCTACTTCTCTCTAATACTCTCTAATACTCTCCACTACTCTCTAATTCTTGCTTTTACTCTCTAATCTTACCATCAAATGGCTTCCTCCTCCAATTATGATGCGCAAATGCAACCTCCCGATGTTGAAACAAGCCCAAATACACTTACTACAGGGGCTACAACTACTCCTACTACCGATGTTGATCCCGACTCCGGTGGCGACGATTCCACACCTAGAGCTCCTAAAAGACCGAGATCCAATGTGTGGAACTTCTTCGAGAAGATAGACGTCACCAGGGATGCACACGGTCGGCTTCTCACCCAAAAGGCTAAGTGTGCGTTGTGCGGCCGTATTTTCCAAGGTCATCATAAAAGCGGCACCAACCACCTCAAACGCCATTTAGATAAGCACAACAAAAGTCCGATAGCGTCTCAAGTTGATATCCGACAAAATTTACTCTCCCAATCCTCATCCTCTAGTAGTCTCGCTAGTTGGAACTATGACACAATTATCGCCAGAAAATGCGTCATCAGGTTTATTATTCTTAAAAACCTTCCTTTTAAATTAGTAGAAGATGATGAATTTGAAGATATGATAACAGAAGGTTTTTATCCCGCATTTAAAAAATTTTCTCGTCAATCTTGTCAACGTGATATTATGAAATATTATCACGCGGAACAAGAAAAAATAATTGTTTGGGTCGAAAGTTGTTTCCATTGTAAAACTTGAGAAAATTACACTTTTAATTCTCAGTTACAAAGAAATTTTAAATAACTCTCTCACAAACTCGAACAAAAGACACTACAAGTGTAGATCTCCTTTCGTGGGACTTTGCACATCTTGGGGACGCGTAATCCATGGACCACCGAGCGTGATCGTCGAATCGCGGGGGTTTAGTTGATGCCGCAAAGAAAACAAGAACTTAAGCAAATATCTTAGCAAAGTAAGATATCTACTCTTCTCAAGAATAAGTCAAAGCTTAAACTCGAGGAATCTCCGTGTGGATCGTGTTCTTGAACTCGGAAGCTTGGATTCTCTCTCTTTGCAATAGCTCGCTTATCTCGATCTCGATTGCCCCCTCTCCAAGTGGATGTAGGAGGGTATTTATAGCCCTGGGAAACGCCCACGATGCAGCGAATGTCGAGCTTCCGCCGCAAGCCTTCACATCGGGCTTATATCGGGCCGCCGCAGGCAGATTAGTTTCGCTAACCAGCGCAGGCAAAGGTCCGATCTCCACTGTTGTAACGATTTCCTCGCTTTTAGGCACGATTAAATGCCCTAAAATCACACCTAGGCTATTTTCATGCAGATAACCGCCCATTTAACGCCTCTTTGTGTTGATAAAGTCAATTGGGCCCCACCATTGATTTAGACCCTTCAAGAGTCTCGCAAGTATTTCGGTGTTCTTTGGCGAGGCATATGCAGAAGTCTCTATAGCGAGACACATCAAGGTGTCTCGCTTGTGGCGAGGCACAAACAAGTGTCTCGCTTGTGGCGAGGCACAAACAAGTGTCTCGCTTGTGGCGAGGCACAAACAAGTGTCTCGCTTGTGGCGAGGCACAAACAAGTGTCTCGACGTAGCGAGACACAATCTTCCCATATGTTGACTTCTTGAGATTTCGACGATGTTGTCCTTCGATCTTCTCATAATTTAGTCATATTTGGGGTTCTTCAACAATTTTAATGCCTACAGATACCCTCCAAAGTTTTCGACTTCGTATTTTGTCGAGGGGTCCGGAATACTTTGGATAAGATGCTTTGCTTCGCTCAACGTTGAACTTTGTAGAAGAGGCCGTGTTTTGCTTCAGCCAAACCTCGGTACGCGATGTCGCTATCCATATTCGAGTTCAATAACCGCTGCATTTGTATTTGAATGGATTGAAATGTCGAAGTCGATTTTGGACTAATCATCTTCATTTTGAAGGTCACCAGGGTTGCGATTGAATGCCTTGAGAGAAAAACGCCGCCGGTTTTCTCAACATCGATTTCCGTGAAAGCTTCTATATGGAATATGGAACCGATTTGTTTTGAATATACCGCCTTCCTGTGAGCTAGACAGCTTGGAATTGTGTCTTCTCTTGGGGTGAAAACTAACGTTGTGTCTTTTCGGGCGAAAACAAGCCCTCGCTTGTGTTTTCTCTTGGGGCTAAAACGAACCCCGCTATCGGAGTAGACCTCTCATTCATAAAAGGAATCGAGAGGATTTTGACCATGGTCCTAATCAGAGGAAGGTTTGACCATCATAGGAATTTTGAGACAATCCTAATCAGAGGAAGGTTTGATCGCTCAATGTGGAAGTGGACCTCGCTCATGGAAGGAATCAAGAGGGATTTTGGCCGTGGACCTAATCAGAGGAAGGTTTGACCAGATAGGAATTTTGAGACAATCCTAACCGCCTAAGGTCTGATCGCTCAATGTGGAAGTGGACCTCGCTCATGGAAGGAATCAAGAGGGATTTTGGCCGTGGACCTAATCAGAGGAAGGTTTGACCAGATAGGAATTTTGAGACAATCCTAATCAGAGGAAGGTTTGATCGCTCAAGCTGGAAGTGGACCTCTCGTTCATGGATTATCCACCCCCAACTTTCTTTGCAAAACTGGGCTGCATTCAGAATAGTTTATACTCATATTCCTATTAGAGTAAGAAGGAGGAGCAGTTTAACCTCTTGTACTCATCGGAGGAATTTCTCATTCGGCTTATTTCGGCGTTAAGACGCCGGCTTCGACCAAGGCTTGGATGATGGCCTTGAGAGCTAAGCAATCCTTAGTAGGATGGAGGATCCTCCTGTGGTACGCACAGTATTTAGGGTCTGAAGTCTTGTCAGCCTCCTCCTGATTTGTAATAGGTGGCAACTTGATTTTGTTGTTATCAAGGAGGTGTTTGAAGATGATCGGAACTTCTTCGTCTCTGAAAGAGTATGTCCTGTGGAATTCGATTTAGAAGATTTTTGGCGGTCGTTGTTGCAACGCTTGACTAACAGCGATCCGCAGATGCCTTTCCTCTATTACGAGAGGAAAAATTTACTTCTGAGGGGTCGGCCGTCATTTTGCTTCTTTCAGCTTTCTTCCTTCTGAGGAAACTTTCGGCTTGTTCTCCTCGTATTTTTAGGTCTTTCCATGTAGTTAGCGGGACGACCCCCATGACTTCCAACAATTCTATAGAAAGATTGTTGTGGCAAGTCTTCAATATGAACTCTTGATGGTGGATCTCGCAATTCATGGCTTTATTAGGCGGCTTAGCAACGATCAATCGTCTCTCCACTCTTACGCTTTTCATCCAAGAGGGTTCCAATCGAGACTTGGTGTCATCATCGAAGAAGTTGTTGAGGAACAAGCTTTCTATATCATTCCAACAGTTGATGCTACCGGCCTTGAGTCTTGATACTGTCGAAGCAGACCCATGAGGTTCCAACGAATGATCGAATCATCAAAGGCTCATTTCCGAGATCACCCCAAATGAGACTTGAAATAGATCAAGTCTTGTGGCCGAACCCCTCCGTCAAAAGGTGTGAAATTAATCAAACTGAATTTCGCGGTAAGGGATTGAATCCCACTCTCGGATATGGACACGGATACCGGTCCTTTTGACTTCTGTGCGGACATCAAAGCATTGATTTTATCTTCAAGCTCTTTCATCTTTTCGCCATCATCCTCCCTTGTTTTGGATTACTTCCAATAGGAAGAATTGGACCATTTCCACCTTGAGCACCGTCGGCTTTCTTTGGAGGTTGATCGGCGTAAATGTGTTCATCTATCTCCGAATCATCGTCTTCGACATTATGGGCATTATGGCGGTAACTCCACCTTGTTGGTTGGATTGGTAGATGAGGCGTTTGATTTTGCAATTCCCTCATCATTGCAAGGCTAGCTCCATCTCCGTTTTCATTTCGGCCTTAAGCTCTTCTCTTTGCTTGGCTAAGGCTTCTTGTAACATTTGAGCTAGGGTTTCGGTGTAATTGCAAAAGCTCGATGGCGACCAACACTTGACATTGTATCATTGGAAGCTATCGCCGAATTGATGTCGGAAGCTTCGCCATCGATGACTCTCCTCATGCATCCTTCTATAGTCGATCGTTGGGTAGCTCGCAATTGTAACCGACATTCTCTCGAGAAATCGAGACCCAACCTTTCCTCGAGTGAAGTCGGGATCGCATCCGTGCGGTCCTTTCCCTTTGTTCACCATGTTGATAGTCACTTCGGAAACTCATCAAATTGATGGATGATCTCTTTCTTCTTCGATATCGTCTTGGCTGTGGCTTGAGATCTTCGTTCTTGCGACAAGGAAAGCCGCTCAATAATCAAGCTCTTTGTGGGTGGCGTTAGACTGAAACGGCACATCGATAACGGCGTCTTAATCAATTTTGCAAATGAGCAAGAACAATCTATTTCGTCGATCGTCCTCTTCGCGTGTTGCCACCCCTACCGATGATGTGGTTGGTGTGGGTTATTGCAAATAACATTTCCACCCCAGATGTAACTTGGTTCCTCACGGAGGACAAGTCTTCTTTGGGAATCGACTATTGGAAGTTGCTTCTGCATGAATAACAAGCGTTTGATCACCTTTGGTGACTTTGCGAATCACACGCTTCGTTTTGTCTTTATCAGCAAACTTGCGGACCCTCTTAGGGATACTCAAACGAGACGTAACGGGAACTCTTTCAGTTTGAGATGCGTCAGATGGCTCGAAACATTTCTGAACATCACCTGGGATTTGGGTACGACCCCCAACCTGTCGTTGTTCATGGATTGAGTGATCCAAACGTTCCATTACTGGTGTTTTGACTTTGGTTCTCGATTGTGGACCAAGGCGACTGAACACCGAAATTGAAGGCTTTCCAGACTTAACGGTTGATACCTCAACCGGAGAAGTGGAAGAAAGGGGCGGAAAAGTCCATTTTTTGCCAAGGCATGGAGGCCTTCCTGTTGGCGAAGGCGATTGGTTATCTGGCGGGAGCGGTTTACAACTACCGGCTGTTGGCGAGGAGTTGAACTGTCTGGCGAGCGATTCTTACCTGTTGTTGGCGGCGGAACTGTCGCTTCGCGAAGGCGGCTCAGCTTATCTCGGTGAAGCGAAGCCGGACTTTTGAGCCGATTTTGATGTCGACTTCGACCCAAATTTTGTGATTTTGGGTCGATTCCTTGGTTGATTCGGCTGCGTGCCTTGCGAACAACGGCGCGTGCAGAAGCAATGCGTGCGCTTTTGAGCGCCCTTCCTTGTCAAGCGGGTCCTTTGACGAGAACCCATTCTTCCTTGGGAAGAGTGTTGACGGATTGAGATTGAGGCATTGTAGGTTGCTGAGGCCTCTGATCACGTGAGTTCGTGTTGTAATGAACTCCGTCTGTTGATTCCATAGCCTTTGCAAGCTGTCGGGCCATCTTTGCGTTGTCTCCGGCGAGCCCTCTTGTGAGCGCGGTTGAGATCTTGTTGAATGACTCCTTCTTCGAAGGAGTCAACTTGAGCGAGCTCCGGCTTTGAGATCCACCGGTGTTGTTGAGAGGGAAATGCGCCTCCGTCATAGCGAGCGAGGATCGTTCGCATCTATGAGAACCTCCCTCTTAGGAGATGAGATCCTTGATGCTGGAGGTGAGGAGGACTTCGATGAGGAAGAGGAGAGATATTCTTCAACTTGGCTTGATCGAAGAAGTAATCCGATCCATCGACCATGAGTCGGCTTGATCATTGGGAAAGTGCGACACAACGATCTCGGCTCGAGACCATTGGCTCCCAGCGTGGTCGCCATCGTGTTTGGGTCGAAAGTTGTTTCCATTGTAAAACTTGAGAAAATTACACTTTTAATTCTGTTACAAAGAAATTTTAAATAACTCTCTCACAAACTCGAACAAAAGACACTACAAGTGTAGATCTCTGTTTTTGTGGGACTTTGCACGTGTGGGGGGCGTAAATCCGGCCGGACCAGAAGCGGCGCGTCGAATCGGCAGGTTTAGTTGATGCTTCGCAAAGAAAACAAGAACTTAAGCAAATATCTTAGCAAAGTAAGATATCTACTCTTCTCAAGAATAAGTCAAAGCTTAAACTCGAGGAATCTCCGTGTGGATCGTGTTCTTGAACTCCTAAGCTTGGATTCTCTCTTTGCAATAGCTCGCTTATCCGATCTCGATTGCCCTCTCCAAGTGGATGTAGGAGGGTATTTATAGCCCTTGGGAAACGTGCCCAACATTTGCGTAAAGCATACCGAGTCGCTACTAAGCCTTCGCATCGGCGAGGTAAGCACGCTTTCACTGGCGGGCGTAGGTAAAGATGTGGGTCACAACTAGCGAGGCAAAGGTCGGATCTCCACCGTTGTAACGGTTTCGCTTTTTAGGCACGATTAAATGCTCCTAAAATCACGTACTTAGTATTTTCAACGATAACCGCCCATTGAAGTAGCGGAACGCCTCTTTGTGTTGATAAAGTCAATTGGGCCCCACCAAAGATTGATTTAGACCCTTCAATAGCTCGCTTTTAAGTATTCTGGTGTCTCGCCTGTAGGCACGCAAGTAACCGGCCTATAGCGTAGACACATCAAGGTGTCTCGCTTGTGGCGAGGCACAAACAAGTGTCTCGCTTGTGGCGAGGCACAAACAAGTGTCTCAAGATCAGAAGACACAATCTTCCCATATGTTGACTTCTTGAGATTTCGACGATGTTGTCCTTCGATCTTCTCATAATTTAGTCATATTTGGGGTTCTTCACAATTTTGATGCCTACAATAATTTCTTATTTTCAAAGTTTAATCAGAATTTTCATTAACTTCGATGTTTGGACATCTAGAGCACAAACTGGCTATTTATGTATCACAGCACATTGGATTGATAATGATTGGTAAATGTTTAAAAGAGTTATTTCTTTTATTGTTTTTGAAGATTCACACACCGGTATTAATATTGCGAATTTAATAATAGAGGAACTTACAAAATTAGAAATTTCGAAAGAATATTTTCTCTTTCATTAGATAATGCACGTAATAATAATGTAGTCAGAGAGCATATTAGATAATATTTGTTATTGCCATGTCATGGTGATATTTTTCATATTAGATGTATGTGTCATATTTTAAATATAATTGTTCAAAGTGCATTTAATGAAATTAAACCCATGATAGAAAAGGTTAGGGATATAACTTTTGCTATTAATGCTTTTGAAAAAGACTTAAAAGATGGAAACAATTGTATAAAAGAAAAAGTTTAAACCCAGATTAATTCTAAAAGATGTTGACCATAGGTGGAATTCTACCTACTAATGTTAAATGTAGCAATAGAGTATAAAGAAATTATAAATGATTTTATTACTTTTATACTTCTAGTTCTAGCTCTAGTAGTATGTATGGAATAACCGAGGATGAATGGTCAGTTATATATAATGTAAAAGAGATGCTACAAGTTTTTATGATGCTACTATGCTATTATCCGTTGTTATTATCCAACTATTATTCAAGCCGCTATGCAAGTTTTAAATATTCAAACTTTTTACTAATTATCGATGGATCCTTATTTTGGAGATATGATTTTTCAAATGGAAAGTAAATTTAATAAGTATTTTAGGCCTATTCCTATTATTTTTGGTTTGGGGGTTCTTATTGATCCATGTTTGAAGGATGTTGGCTTACGAAATTTGTTAAATTCTTTACATGGTAACATGATAATAGACACTGATGATGGTCAAACTATTACTGCTACTACTCATCATCAAACTATTAGAAATTATTTTCAAACTTTATATGATAAATATGTAGCTAGATATTGTGTAGCTACACATCAGCAAACAGCTTATACTTCTACAAGTTCAAGTCGGAGTCGGGGCAAAGGCAAGAGTTTTGATAGGGAGCAAATGATAGCTCAGCTAACTGGTGGATCATCTAGATCTGCATCAATGGAAGTTTCTGAAATTGATCAATATTTAACTCAATCTTTAACTAAAAATCTAAATAATAGTTTCGATATTTTACAATGGTGGAGAGTATATGGAACGGTTTCATTTCCTATACTTTCCATCATTGCTCGTGATTTACTAATAGTGCAGGTTTCGACGGTAGCTTCGGAATCAGCCTTCAGCACATCGAGACGTTTGATCGATGACCACAGGACATCACTGGATCCGACTACCGTATAGGCGGTAATGTGCCTATAAGATTGGTGGAGATACGAGAAGAGAACTCAAAGCATCGATCAGATGGCTAGCATTGAAGACAAACTTTAAGATTTGGGAATAGGAGATAGAGATAATAATGAGTAATTAATTTGTAATTTTTATTTTTTAGTTGAAAATTTATAAATTATTTTGGAAAGAGTTGCAAATGATAGTGATATAGATGAATAGGTGCCAAGCTAGTTGGGATGTATTCATCTATTGTGATGCGACAAATTCCAAAATAAATTTGTAATTGTTAGTGATTAATGGATTATTAATAAAGAATTTATTTTTATCATTTACTTTCTATGTTTTTGTATTTGTAAATTACATAATTACAAATTAATAATAATATGATTGATTTTTATCAAAATTTTGGCTAATTTATTGTTATTTATACTCTTGAAATTTTTAACAAAAAACCGTAAAAATTTAAAAATGGAATTTCCGGTGGCCCGTGTGGTCGGTCGGCCGGGCAGGACCCACATCACCCGAAGGCCCGTCCGAGTCCGGGCTCTGTTGCGGACCCAATTTTCCGCCGGCCGGTCCGAATGGACATGCCTACCTATACCTTTGCGATAAGTGGCTATACTTTGTCCATAACATGCTATACTTTGGCGTAACGTGCTATACTTTGGTCATAAGGTGCTATACTATTGCATAAAGTGCTATACTTTTCTAAAATTGAAAAATTGTGAGCGAACCTCTCGTCAACATAAACAATAGACCAAAAAGCACATTGTGCACATAATCACACATCTACAATGCCCTGAAAAAAAACTGAATTGTAGCTTCAGAAAATCCAGAGGCCATAAAGTGCTATACTTTTCTAATAAGTGGCTATACTTTGGCCATAACATGCTATACTTTAGCGTAATGTGCTATACTTTGGTCATAAGGTGCTATACTATTGCATAAAGTGCTATACTTTTCAAAAATGGGAAAATTGTGAGGGAACCTCTCGTCAACATAAACAATAGACAAAAAAGCACACATTGTACACATAATCACACATCTGCAATGCCTAGAAAAAAACTGAATTGATATATTCGACATAGCTTCAGAAAATCCAGAGGCCATAAAGTGCTATACTTTTATAATAAGTGGCTATACTTTTGCCATAACGTGCTATACGTTAGAGTAAAGTGCTATACTTTTATAATAAGTGGCTATACTTTTGCCATAACGTGCTATACTTTTCAAAATGGGAAAATTGTGAGCGAACCTCTCGTCAACATAAACAATAGACAAAAAAGCACACATTGTACACATAATCACACATCTGCAATGCCTAGAAAAAAACTGAATTGATATATTCGACATAGCTTCAGAAAATCCAGAGGCCATAAAGTGCTATACTTTTATAATAAGTGGCTATACTTTGGCCATAACATGCTATATTTTAGCGTAACGGGCTATACTTTGGTCATAAGGTGCTATACTATTGCATAACATGCTATACTTTTTAAAAATGGGAAAATTGTGAGCAAACCTCTCGTCAACATAAACAATAGACCAAAAAGCACATTGTGCACATAATCACTAAGACATCCGCAATGCCTAGAAAAACTGAATTGATATATTCGACGTAGCTTCAAAAAGTCCGAGACCATAAAGTGCTATACTTTTCTAATAAGTGGCTATACTTTGGCCATAACATGCTATACTTTAGCGTAATGTGCTATACTTTGGTCATAAGGTGCTATACTATTGCATAAAGTGCTATACTTTTCAAAAATGGGAAAATTGTGAGCGAACCTCTCGTCAACATAAACAATAGACAAAAAAGCACACATTGTACACATAATCACACATCTGCAATGCCTAGAAAAACTGAATTGATATATTCGACGTAGCTTCAAAAAGTCCGAGACCATAAAGTGCTATACTTTTATAATAAGTGGCTATACTTTGGCCATAACATGCTATATTTTAGCGTGAACGGGCTATACTTTGGTCATAAGGTGCTATACTATTGCATAACATGCTATACTTTTTAAAAATGGGAAAATTGTGAGCAAACCTCTCGTCAACATAAACAATAGACCAAAAAGCACATTGTGCACATAATCACTAAGATATATTGCTCAGAAAAAAACTGAATTGATATATTCGACGTAGCTTCAAAAAGTCCAGAGACCATAAAGTGCTATACTTTTCTAATAAGTGGCTATACTTTTGCCATAACGTGCTATACGTTAGAGTAAAGTGCTATACTTTGGTCATAAGGTGCTATACTTTTCCATAACGTGCTATACTTTTCAAAAATCTGGAAAATTGAGAGCCTCGTCAACATAAACAATAGACCAAACAACGTGCTGCATATTGTTGACACTCGATCCTGAGACAAAGGGGAGTAAATATACCTAGCCTGCTGTTCTACAACTGTCAATGATTCCGGCTTTGTATAACCTTTCCCCCTACAAGAAACATGGATTATGGATCACAGATTGACAATGGGGAGTAAACATCACCCATTACATATCTATCTACCACTAAGCAATCAAGCACATAGCATTAAACTGGTGTAGCATTAAATTGGTGTACAACAATTACAATCTTAATAGATAATATCAACATGGAAATTGATCAAAAATAAATCCAAAATCACCATCACAAAAGCAACACAACATGTAACAACAAGTGCACAGATCTGTAATTTCCTAGAAATTTGTAATTTCCTTCACCACAAATTTATAATTTCCTCATCGTGATGCGGTCTTTTCTCCTTCGCCAGAAATTTGTAATTTCCTCATCGTGATGCACCGAGATGAGAGCGAAGAGGTGTGTGATGCCAAAATAACAAAGAAGAGGCTACGCTTATGCAAACTAGAGGAGAGAGATTCCTACCGGAAGTGAGGCGAGGGAGAGGAGGAAGAGGAGGAGGACGATGAAGGCCTGACGATGCCGATGACGCACGAGAGGCGGAGGTTCGATATCGCTCTTAGGGAGCGGGAGAGGAGGAAGAGGAGAGAGATTTGTGGGTTTTGGTCTTGTGAAACGAAGGAAGGAAAGAAGAGAGAGCTGGGTTTATTTAGGGAAGAAGGGTAATTTCAGAATTTTGTGTTTTTAGGGGAAATACAGTACAAAGATTGAGGGTATTGTACAGATTGGGTTTAAAAATAAGTGGTTTGGGATACTTTGGGTTTATGAGTATTTATGGAAGTTAGTGGGTTTTTAAATAAGTGGGGGTAAAAGTTTAAATTAAAAGAGAAAAACCCCTAATATTTACTGAATCACGGCAGTCTTAAGTCAAAGTCAACAAATTTCTCATTTCTCGTAAATTTCGACCATGGCGTCACGCCGAAATTACCTCCCCAGTTGCACAAGATGATATTCCCGTAATTCACTTTCTCAGAAACAACAGCCTCCCATAAAATTTCCAAATTACCCATTTCAAAATTCCTATAATAGAAAGAGTCGTCCGTTCCATTTCCACCGCCACTTGGATGACGAGCGCTAACGAGCTCTTCTCTCGGAGGTCTCGCCCTCTATTCCGAAACCCTGACCCCGACCCCCAAGTATCAGTGGACCCCGCCCTCTCTTCCGATCTCCACCGCCGCCGCCGCCGCCGCCAACGCCGTCCCGTCCGCCGCCTGCGCCGCCGCGGGCTCGAAGAGGTAAGGAAGGCGCATCTTCTTCTAGCTATTTATTTTCAAGCTCTTGTTTGTTTTGTTCTCCTTTGTTATTGTTGATAAGCTTCTTTGCAAAATTAAAATTTATGGCTGCTCAAATGTTACACGATTTCCAACCTTGAGAGACGTCGACATCTGCTGTGGTGTTGTTAGGAGGAACACCTGGGTCTTTTTATTGATTAGGTTTTTTGAGTATCGATGAAGGCCAAAATTGAAAATGTAGAATAAGAAAGTCTAAACAGGTAACTACATATTTATGCCTTCATTTTGGATCGCCTCTAGAAGATGTTCGATCTCCCATCTAGGATATATAGGCGTCTATGTTACGCGAGTGCCGGGTGCGTGTGCGGGTGCGGGTGCGGAACATTTCAAATTTGTAAATGGTAGGATATTGGGACACTGCTATGAAACTTAAAATTCCTATAATAGTTTTATGTTACATTTATTAAGTAGATTATAAGTTGGAAAATTGCTCATTTTTGAACTAGATACCTCAACGATCCTTTAAAATCATTCTTCTCAACTGGGTATAGGCTGTAATGAACCTGACCTGTGTCCAGTGAGGTCCAAGAAGTGGACGTGAAGTGTAAAATATACATCCAAGAAGTGTGTGAAGAATATTTTAAATTAAAACATGTATTATGTAATTGAGTACATGTTTGACTAATATATGCTTATTTAAGGAGTGCCCAAGGCGTGTGGTGTCGGACACTCATGGGACAAGGGTAAGGGAGCCTAGATGGAGTGTCGGGGCAACTTAGGTAGGGGAAACATTTCCTTGACATCTGTAGGTAGCTCAGTTCGGGTGTGTCAATTGTCTTGTGCTAGGAGAAAGATAAGCAAGGCAATGACGTTTTTGGGAGAGTTATATATAAATTTTGGCAACAAAAGACTAGCAACTAGAACTCTTATACCATGCTAGGAAAAACCTAGATTTTTTCTACTGATGAAGCTATGCTCATCAATGTTCTTAATTTTGCATGTCGAGGACATGTAGGATGAAAAAATTCCATATCAGATGACAGATATCAGAGTTGTTTGATAAATAGCAGGGTGTCATACTAGCTAAGTGTATACATATCATAGATATTCATACTTGATGCCAAAGGATGGAGCTTTGGAGAAAGGTGGTAACCTTTTGCAAAAGAATATGGTCTCAATTGAGTCTAATTCTTCTTTCAGGTTATTTACATAAGCATATGCATTCTTTAAATATCCCTGATATAGCCTGATATATAGGCCGATATATCCTTTTATAAGTCTTATTGTAATACGATATGGTCTTAGTATCATTTATCACTTTTTGGCAATTTTTGGGCGATATATCCCTGACATTTACTATCCGATATATCCTTTTATATAGCTTGTCGTAGAACAATGTAGTTTTAAAAATTTATTTAATGTTTTTAGCAAAAATTCCATCTCTATGAAGTTTTTAGCAAAATTCTAGTATGTTCATTTCTCTAAGTAAGTTTCTACAATTTGTTAGTGATTCTAAATATATATTATTTACATTTTTGTATGCTTAGATTTCATTATGTATGTTTAGATTACATTTTAGGACATTATATTAGATATGCACATCATTCGATATTGATCTCCGATATTTACTACATATCCCCAATATTTCCTTGATATCCTAATCGATAAGGAGTTTGGTCATCGATATTTCCTGATATCCGATATTTAAAACCTTGACATTTATACCTCAAGTGAACCATAAATCCTAAGTTCCTAACTAATCTTTTAAAACAAATAAAAATCCAAATTGACATTGCAACATTTCTGTCAATTTTAAAGGCCAAAATGTCACGTGATATATGGGAAAATCATCATATATTGCTAAAAATTGCTAAAGCAGTAAAGGATATCAAGATCATATTGTTTTGTGATAAATCTTATAAAAGTTATATTAGACGATATATTGGCCATGTTGGGCATATTTAAAACAATAATGCTCATACACACAATATGAAACGTTTTATTAGAATCCTAAAAATCGTGTATCTAGGATACTTAAATCAGTAAGCACTTAATTTTTTATCTAGTGGACAAATATTCATTTTTCAATCATTTGTTTGTGCATGTGATTCAATTCTTTTGATCTCCTTACATTAGTTTCTGCCTTAGGAAATAATGTTTCATAGAGAAAAAAGATAATTCCAGAGGTTAAGGATTACAATCATGTGATGAGCATAGATATTCCATACATCAACTTAACCATCATGGAAAAAATAAAATGATACCTATTTGGCCTTCAAAAATTTCATAAACATATAGTCATTTGCATAGTTATCTAGGTTAAGGAAACCTGGACCCTCTTTCTTTGTTGTATGATTTTAGTTGCATCATGGAAGAAGATATGCCGCCCTACATGCCAATTTGTTCTGTAGGTTTTGTGAGAGGCTGTCATTTGTCAGTACATTCTTCCCCTTGAACTAGGCACCAATCTGTATGGAGCTATTACTTATTATCTAGTTCGAACCCAGTCTTAGAATGTAGTATCAAACTTTCTCTTTTCTCTGTGTTTGGGAGTTTACTAGGGGAAGGAAAGGGAAGATAAAATAGGGAAAGGGAAGGTAGAGAAGGAAAGAGAATTTATAATATATGTTTGGAAATTTAGTAAGGGGAATGGAGGGGAACTTATTTTATTTTATTTGGGAGTTCTAATGAACGGAAGCTAACGGAAAAGAAGATCTTTAAAGTCAAACTCAGCCGTTGATCCATGATGATAGATGCCAACCTTTTAATGACAATCCTCTCCTCTTTTCTAAACCCCAATTTGGGAGGAACAAAATCACGACTTTTTAATAATAATTTTGCCTCCCCTACCCTCCATTATCCTCCTTAAAAAAACTCCCAACTAAAGCTTAAGTGTCAACTTCCCTTCCCCTACCCTTTGCTACTCCCCATTCAAACACACAGGAAGAATTGTGCTACTTAACTTAAGAGCGGTGGACCAGTGGTTGTGTTGGTGAGTGCTTCATCTTTGTTTATTTTTCGACTTGTTCAGGAACAGAAATTTCTTCAATCAGATGCCAGAAGTCCTAACAATTCAAGTACAGGCGACAACGATGATGGTGGAACAATTAGGAATAGAGTTAATCAGTTGACGTTAATCAGAAGTGGGCAAGGAAATGAACGGCTTCCTGGTACTGTACTTCAAGCACGAGCGAGGCTTCTTGAGAGACTGCATGGCATTTCTCTTGCTGAAAGCAGGTATATTCCCTATCTCTTTCTAGGTTTCTGTCAAACTAATTTTAAATGGATGCTTTGAAGAACTTTACTATAGAAGTTGAGTTGTAATAATTTTCTTATATTGTTTGTAGAATATTAATTCTTTTGTTTGTCAGAAACTCGGAAATAATTGAACAAATATGCAATTGTAGCTAACAACTTGGTTTCTTTACCCAGGCAAAGCATATGGGCCTTCAATATGTCTCATAATGATTCTAACGGCGAGAATGACTTTGGGACAACAGATTCTAGAGACTGGGAAATTGAAACATCACAAGAATGGATTGAGTCTGATGTACGGTTTACCGACTTAGCTGTCGATGCAAACCAACCAGTGTCCCTTCATGATATATGCAAGCAGAAGCCTCCGGGACTTAGCCTGAAGACCATCTATAGTTTGCCACAAGAAAATTTCGAGGATGGACAAGAAAATGAGTCTGTGATGAGGGCATCACTTGAGTGTGCTATATGTTTGGAGAGGTTCCAGGAGGGCGACAGGCTCCTTCGCTTGCCTTGTTGCCACAGGTTCCATCCTGCTTGTTTGGAGCCGTGGCTACAGAATTTTGGAGACTGCCCTTATTGCCGGGCAAGCATATAAACTGGTAACCATGAATTAATAATTAAGAGGCATGAATTCCGACTTTTCCCCTCTTTTCCACCAGATGCAGTTCCATCCTTTTATGCCTTGTGTATGACTTCAGAAATATTTGTAAAGCCTGTACCTTCATGAGTGACATGTCAACGCTAACAATGTGCCATGCAGATCCTTCCCTCTCTTCTTTCTTTTGCTAAAGATCGTATCCGATCTCCGTAAATACTACCAGTTGTGGGTGTTGTAATGAGACAGACAATGTTCATCTGGTGTTAGATTCTGTGGTTGCGTACCTTGGATGGTCTGTACGTTACCTTTTTATATGTAATCTAAACTCTTTTAACTTATAGAAGATAATTTTAGTTTCCATTATAGTGCGCTGACTTATAGAATGCTGGAAGAGATAAATTTTTAGGGCATTTGTTGTCTTTTGGCAGCAATAATTTCTCTCCCTACATTCTTTTCACTCAGCATACCTCTTGTTTTTATGTTTGTGGATAAATATAGTACACACCTACAAAAAAAAAAGAATAGAATATATCTTGTTTATCTTTGTGACGATATAAACATAGTGCTTTTGTTGTGCTCTAGACACGTTCGCTTCAATTTATTTCTCATGTATTTGAGTTTATAGTAGCTGCTATTTGGAATGTTTTGCAGGCTGACAAAGAGCAGCGCAGCGGATTCGGATTCTCAGAAATTGATAGAGAAGTAAGCGGTTGTATCCTGAATGATGTTCTTATGAGTCTCTTCAGATGCTCCCTGGAGCTTATCATTGCTTATTGCAAGTATGACCTGATACGATATTCGTATCAGTCCATTATAGTGCAGCTGAGAAGTTATTATTGCTTTCTTTTATTTATTTTGAAGCTGCAGGATTGATGAACATTCACTCTTCCTGGATTTTCTGAACACAGTTCAACAACTTTAATATTATATAATTCATTTCTTCTCCATTGAAAATTTCTGATATATTTTCTATAATCAACATAAACCTATAATGAAGGAACTCCATCTCATTTGCGTGCCCTTGTTGAATGTGATTACTTTCCTTTCTCCGTGACAATGCAGAAGACCTCACTCCTGGAAAACTTGGCTTTGCCCACGGGCAAATTCGTGGGTAGATATTGCGAAATGGTGGGAGCTCATCAGTACCCATGATATTTTCCTGGGTAAAAGTCCGTGGATTATACCTCCCTGGCTACTAAGCAGCAAATATTTTTTCTGTTCCTGGGTGAATGTTTGTCCTTGGGTAAAAAAGGTTTATACCCACAAAACATTACATAGGAAACTACGTTCAAGCTATAGCTCATTATACACAAGAAATCATATCCTTATTACCGAGGAATTTTTCTTGGGCATTAATACTCACAAATAATATCCACATTACTAAGCAATATTCCCTGTTTACATGTTCTCAACAGCAATATTATGAGCAAAATCGCTAGTAGAGTTGCTGCACAAGCACAAAATTATGAATCAAATTTTATGACACTCCCAACTCTTCAAATATGTTCTTTTAAAAGCATGAAACTGCTACCAAATGCCAACATCAGAGTGCAATAGTACTGGAGCGCTAAAGTGAAAATTGATGGCACAAAGCATAAGCTGTTGCAAGAAGCTACCCAATAAAATTGTAAATTATCCATGACAAAACGTTGACAGATTTCAAAATTTCATTACATGGTGCCAAAAGAAAGCTAACTCCATCAAAATCAATGAAGGACTACACCAACAGGAAGGATTTTCCAGAACTTCAGTTGCATGGTGACCTCACATAGCCGTCCATCAAGTTGATGCATCGTTCTGCAAAGAATGGTCTGCTTTTGAATTTTTGGAGTGGATTGGAGTGTAAGTTTGAGATCTGTAGATTTGACTAATGAGCTAAATTACCACTAACAAGTTTGCTAAATGTTTTAGATATTTAGCTCAATTGTTTGGATGAATGCATGACTTCAACCATATATGGAAACATCTATGTAAGTCAAGACTTCAAGCTAAATGAGATCCTTCAAATCAACATCAAGAGAGAAGTCAAGAACACTATAGCAACGTGCACATTGACAAGATACAAGAGAAGCTAAGAGGATAATTAGAAGAATTATGGAACGTTCAGTTGAAAGGTTCAAGGCTAGGCTAAGCTAGTAGGATGTTTGAGTCTTAGGCTATGATCAACGTAAGTATGCATTAAGTCATGATTATACACTAGTCTTTTGGCAAATTTGATTCTCTCCCTTATCAAAATTCAAATTTCATGTTTGAGAGAATCCATATGGTTCAAGATCCTACCATTTGAATCTTGTTACCTAATCTATGCTTAATGTTGAGAGTTGCTGAGAAGCCTTTCCTTGAAAATCTCTCTTTTATCTATTTCAGTAAACCCTATATCCTACAACACCTGAATCAATGCACAATTTTTTACCTCTGGCTAAAAAAAAGCATGCTAAGCACTTTGCAATTAATGTTGATGACTTAGCTTTCCTGAATCCGTAACTGTCATGATCTGTTAGCATGAAAGTCTTACCATATTAGTGCAAACTAGCTATGTTGACTCTTGTGAGAAAAAGAGAGCCACAACGGCAATAAATGTTATTGTTTGCTCTTGATCTTTGCTTGCTTGTATATTTGGTTGCCTTAGATCATTTCTCTTCAAGCAAACCAGCACTACTGAGCATTCTAAGTTCAATTATCTTTTTACTGCGTGCTCTCTGATACTCCCATTGAACGTTCTACTCACAGATAAATAGTCTACCACAGAGATACATCACCATCTCAATGTAATCATCTAAACCGATCACAAGGTCGGATAAATACTAAAAAATATCAGAAGAATTAGAAGGGGGCTTGGGCAAACCTAAGAGATGACGAATACTAGTGGAGGTCACCTTCACTGTCTTCCCTCTAACCGTAGAGTATGCACATTCTCTTTATCAAGGTCCCTCTCAAAGTTAGCATAGAACTCTCACCAAACTCACATTTGCCTTATAGAGGGTTTGGACCATCATATTTCTAAGAGCAACTTTTCAAACAAGAGAATGATATGGACATACTCTTGTAGATTACTCAAATCAAATCCCCTCTAAAATGAATCTGAAGCTGCTCTATTAGCCAATAGTTTACCACAGAAGATAGGGAATGATGGTTCAATTGGTTATCTCTTTCCCGAGGCCATGATGCTATGAGAATCAGTT
Organism: Asparagus setaceus; assembly: GCA_012295165.1. Lineage (NCBI taxonomy): Eukaryota > Viridiplantae > Streptophyta > Magnoliopsida > Asparagales > Asparagaceae > Asparagus > Asparagus setaceus. Next base: position 51,844,035 of record CM022704.1, on the reverse strand, counting down.
TATGAGATCAGACAAAGAGAAAAACAAAGAATAAACAAAAATTAGAATCATTCTTACACAAATTATGCATGAATTAAAACTAATTTTTCAAAAAAAAAAAAGCCTTGAGCAGAATAATCGATGAAAATCATCAATCATCAATAGAATCTCTTGATTTTTGGCTGAAATCTCAAGAGGAGAAAGTGTACGGTTTTAGAGACAAAGAGGATAAAAGTTAGAGTTGTAAAAAGTGAAAATAAAAAACAACTTCACCCCCTTTTTTACCCTATCATCGATATCTACCTAGTCGATGATTGTGACCCCTCATCGATGACTCATGTTCATCAATACGTGGTATGACTCATCGATGAGTCTGGTTTCATTTTCTTTTTCCTCTTTTCTTTGTATACTTTTTAGAATATTTTTTCAATTTGTTTGGTGTGTGTAATAACCAAAAGAAGTATTAAAAAACAAAATAATAAAAATAATAAAATTAAGTATTTACATACTATTATGCCAACATTAACCTCAGTGCTAATCCTCCCTCTGGAGTCAACACATGTCCCGTGTTAACACTAATCATCAGATCAGTTCACCCCAGCCAGGGCGACTCGAATAGCATGGGCACTCGTTGTTTCGGGCGAAAGCAAGTTTCTTCGTCGTTTCCATTCCAAAACATTTCGAAAATGAAAATAAGTGAAAGATTACACGTGTAAATCTCTCGATTACAAAGAAAATAAGCTCACTCTCTTACAAACACGAACAGGAGTCGCTATGTAGCAATCTCCTGCTTGCGTGGGTTCTTTGCCTGTGCCGGGGACGCATCGTCCGTGGACCACCGAGCAACAATCGTCGAATTGACGGGGTTGAGTTTATGTCTCGCGAAGGAAATAAGAACTTAAGCAAATATCTTAGCCAAGTAAGATATCTACTCTTTCCAAGAATAAGACAAGGCTTAAACTCGAGGAATCTCCAAAGGAAGCTTCAAGAACACTCTTGATTTGATGAGGAGTTCACTCTTGGATCTTCAAGATTCACCAAAGGACTCCTCTCTATGGAAATACACTTTTCCCTCTCTCCAAAAATAATCTCCCCCCCAGTAACACGTGTTAAAGGGGTATTTATAGGCTTTAGGAAGCATAACCGTCGAAAAGAACACAAGTCATGACTGCGAGTGCATAGTTGGCGACACTTTTGTGTCGCGACCAAAGTTGTCTCGCCGTTGGCGGCGCAGTTGGGCTGTCATTTGTTGGCGAGCGGTTTAACTATCTCGGCGAGTATCTCGCCAAAGGATCGGGTCTCTTCGCTGTTGTAACTGCTCCCCCTCTTTTTAAGGCACGTTTAATGCCCCATTTATGCGCTTAGTGGGCGTGTTTTCAGCGTGTAACCGCCCCACTAATGTGAATGGACGTCTTCACATGTTGACAAAGTCCAATGGGTCCCACAAATAGTGATAAAACACTTGGAGAACGCTTTTGGTGTCTTGCCTATTGGCGAGATAGTTTGGACTGTCTCGGCGTTGGTGAGACAGCTTTGAACCGCCTCGCCGTAAGTCGCCTCGCCAAAGGATCGGGTCTCTTCGCCGCTGTAACCGCCCCACTAATGTGAATGGACGTCTTCACATGTTGACAAAGTCCAATGGGTCCCACAAATAGTGATAAAACACTTGGAGAACGCTTTTGGTGTCTTGCCTATTGGCGAGATAGTTTGGACTGTCTCGGCGTTGGTGAGACAGCTTTGAACCGCCTCGCCGTAAGTCGCCTCGCCAAAGGATCGGGTCTCTTCGCCGCTGTAACCGCCCCACTAATGTGAATGGACGTCTTCACATGTTGACAAAGTCCAATGGGTCCCACAAATAGTGATAAAACACTTGGAGAACGCTTTTGGTGTCTTGCCTATTGGCGAGATAGTTTGGACTGTCTCGGCGTTGGTGAGACAGCTTTGACTGCCTTGATTGTTTTGGCCATAACTTCTTTGTCCGATCTCGAATGAGGTGATTCAAGATCGTTGGAAAGCTGGAGAAGATATCTACAATATCCTATTAGTAAAACCAAGGCACTTTATCGACACTAAAACCTTGGTATCATTTTCATGAATAAACCCAAGGCATGTCCAGAAGACCTTGGTACCCGCTCGATAAACCCAAGGCATGTCCGTAAGACCTTGGTACCCGCTCGATAAACCCAAGGCATGTCCAGAAGACCTTGGTACCCGCTCGATAAACCCAAGGCATCAATTAAAACCAAGGCACTTTATCGACACTAAAACCTTGGTATCATTTTCATGAATAAGTCCAAGGTATGTATGCAAGACCTAGATATCCTTTCGAGTAAAACCAAGGCACTTTATCGACACTAAAACCTTGGTATCATTTTCATGAATAAGTCCAAGGTATGTATGCAAGACCTAGATATCCTTTCGAGTAAAACCAAGGCACTTTATCGACACTAAAACCTTGGTATCATTTTCATGAATAAGTCCAAGGTATGTATGCAAGACCTAGATATCCTTTCGAGTAAAACCAAGGCACTTTATCGACACTAAAACCTTGGTATCATTTTCATGAATAAGTCCAAGGTATGTATGCAAGACCTAGATATCCTTTCGAGTAAAACCAAGGCACTTTATCGACACTAAAACCTTGGTATCATTTTCATGAATAAACCCAAGGCATGTCCAGAAGACCTTGGTACCCGCTCGATAAACCCAAGGCATGTCCAGAAGACCTTGGTACCCGCTCGATAAACCCAAGGCATCAATTAAAACCAAGGCACTTTATCGACACTAAAACCTTGGTATCATTTTCATGAATAAGTCCAAGGTATGTATGCAAGACCTAGATATCCTTTCGAGTAAAACCAAGGCACTTTATCGACACTAAAACCTTGGTATCATTTTCATGAATAAACCCAAGGCATGTCCGTAAGACCTTGGTACCCGCTCGATAAACCCAAGGCATGTCCGTAAGACCTTGGTACCCGCTCGATAAACCCAAGGCATCAATTAAAACCAAGGCACTTTATCGACACTAAAACCTTGGTATCATTTTCATGAATAAACCCAAGGCATGTCCGTAAGACCTTGGTACCCGCTCGATAAACCCAAGGCATCAATTTAATCGCCTTCGACTCAAAAGACATTGGCATCATTATCATGAATAACCCTAAGGCACATACCTAAGACCTTTGTGTCATCGTGAGTAAACCCCAAGGCCCGAGGTCGAAGTCGTCCCCAACATAAGGCATAGAGCCGAAGTCGCCTCGCCAAAGGATCGGGTCTCTTCGCCGCTGTAACCGCCCCACTAATGTGAATGGACGTCTTCACATGTTGACAAAGTCCAATGGGTCCCACAAATAGTGATAAAACACTTGGAGAACGCTTTTGGTGTCTTGCCTATTGGCGAGATAGTTTGGACTGTCTCGGCGTTGGTGAGACAGTTTTGACTGTCTTGATTGTTTTGGCCATAACTTCTTTGTCCGATCTCGGAATGAGGTGATTCAAGATGCGTTGGAAAGCTGGAGAAGATATCTACAATATCCTATTAGCAAGACACACACAGCATGAACAAAATACACATGATGCTACGTTCTTTATGGGCATTCTGCAGCTCCCCAGCAGAGTCGTTTCTTCGTTGTTTTGCCGTTCAATTGACTCGTATGCTTCGCCAATTTATCTCATGTGCTCATTAGTTTAGTTGCAGCATTAGACGATCCTCCTTGACTCAGATAATGACGTTCATCGTCTTTTCTCTGGTATGAAGTAAATTAGTGTTCCATAGGCAATTTTTGATGCCTACACTTGTCCCTTCCCGAGTAGGGCCAAGTCAAGACATGCTCTCACTCGACCTCATTATTAGAGTCGACCCCACTCATTCAATCAAGGCCGGGTCGACAACTTGCGAGGCCAACAAAAAAGGCGATATTTATCGTCTCACTCGCAAAGCCGAGTCAAGAGGTGGTTCGTCCTCGAACTCCTCACCAACAGCTGGCCATCATCACTATTGCTCATGCCAAGTCTCCATGACTCATCACCTTCCATATCTCCTCAGTCTCCATCACATCAAACTCAGAGGTGACTCATCTCATTTGTAGCTGACACCTATAGGCAATCTGTCGACTCAGCTACTTGCCTGAACTCGGCCAAAGTTACATATATACCCCTCTTAGCTGGGTATATATAAGCTCATCACCTACTGACCACGGGGGAGGGGAGCACTCTGGGGCCACAGGTAAGCCATCTCTGGCTAAATAACGCAATCTCGGCACACTGAGAACTGACTCAGTTAATTGATTCCCCACTCAAGCTCTATACTGACTTGATAGTCGGAGGAATTACCAGAGAACCCAACTCCGGTCCTCTAACGAATTGTATTTTTGTAGAACTCCCATCCTATTAGGGGATCATCCGCCTAAGGAGATGAGGGGACCCCTACATCTTATACATCGACCCTAAGCCCCACTATTGTTCGGGATTATCCTCTAATCCCGCTGCTGAGTCCCAGGACATCAACACCGACGCCCATTGTGGGGCCTCTTCATCACTTTATAAAGAAATGGACGATGCCCCATATTCAGACCTTGGAATAAGAAGTTGTCATCCCCATTTAAGCTCCTCGGCAGCCAAGAAATTCCTCTGTAAGGTTATGATGGCAGGTTTGTCAAAGTATAAGCGTTTCAGAGAATATCTCTCCAAGATAGTCAAATTAAGATACTCTCATAAATAAGAGATATTTTTGTGCTATATACTAACCTGTATGCAGTTTTCGCCACTCGATGTTCATCGACTCGGCCAACTATAATTTAAGACCGGGGCATCATTTTCATGAATAAGTCCAAGGTATGTATGCAAGACCTAGATATCCTTTCGGAGTAAAACCAAGGCACTTTATCGACACTAAAACCTTGGTATCATTTTCATGAATAAACCCCAAGGCATGTCCGTAAGACCTTGGTACCCGTTCGGGATAAACCCAAGGCATCAATTAAAACCAAGGCACTTTATCGACACTAAAACCTTGGTATCATTTTCATGAATAAACCCCAAGGCATGTCCGTAAGACCTTGGTACCCGTTCGGGATAAACCCAAGGCATCAATTAAAACCAAGGCACTTTATCGACACTAAAACCTTGGTATCATTTTCATGAATAAACCCCAAGGCATGTCCGTAAGACCTTGGTACCCGTTCGGGATAAACCCAAGGCATCAATTTAATCGTCTTCGACTCAAAAGACATTGGCATCATTATCATGAATAACCCTAAGGCACATACCTAAGACCTTTGTGTCATCGTGAGTAAACCCAAGGCCCGAGGTCGAGTCGTCCCCAACATAAGGCATAGAGCCGAGTCGCCTCGACCCAAAAACAAACTCGTACTCGAACAAAGTGGATTGCAAACTCTTAAACACATAAGAACGCAATCTCAAAGGTACACAGTTTAAATTGACAAAGATAAGTATTTTTATTCATATATGAGAAAATCTTTACAGTACCAAAAGTGTTAACACAAAAATAAAGATACATATGAGCCCCTAAGGGGTCAGACTCGGAAGAGATGCGGGTGGAGCAACACTGGAGTCAGGAGCAGGAGTCAAAAGCGGAGGAGCACCGACAGTAGAAGTTGGCAGAGGAATCGACTGAACTTCAGACTCGACCTCTTCACCTCCTTTCTCTTCAAGCTGACTCACCTAGCTGTCATGAGCCGAGCCCTCGCCTACCTCCTCAGCCGACTCTTCTTCATCCTCATCATCACTCCCGGCGTCAAGCACAAGCCCCCCTCCTTTCTTCTCTATCTCCTAAAGTGCGCCAAGGCAGTTGGCCACCCTCAGAGGATAGTGGAATTATTTGGGGTCATTCCTGAGTGTGCCCGGAAGCTGCGTCTCGAGATAATCATAGCCGGTCTTGCAAGCCAGTGCCACCTCCACCTTTCTTAGAGTGCTGTTGCGGTAGTCATCAACAATCTCGAACCGGTGGGCCTTAGACTCCGGATGAGTGAGGTAGCCCTGCAATGCCTAGATTTTAGCAAGGGATGAGTCACGCTGACACTCGGCCTCCAGCACCGCTCGAGTGCTCTCCTGCCCTAGCTTATCAAGAGCAATCTTCTCCTCTTTCAGCTGCCCTCGCAGAGTCTCGGTGTCCAGGCGATCCGCTTGAGCCCGCTCAAAGGCGTTGTTTATTTCTCACCTTTCGACCTCAACCTCCTCGGATAGATATCTTATCTTATCATCCCGTTCGCAGAGCTCGTGTTCGAAATGGTCGAGATCCTCCCGGAGCTTGCTGATCTCGGTCGACTTCTTGCTGTTTGAAGCCTTCAGACCGTTGATCATACTCTCTCGCATCTCCACTTCTCTATGCTATTTGTCCTCACCTCTCTTCCAGATTGCTAGCTCATCCTCCCTGGTAGCTAGCATCAGGAGAGTCCTATCATAAGCTGCCTATTGAGCCTCCAACTCCTCTTGAAGCCCAAGAAAGGAGGTTCATACCCGTTCATAGCGGCCGAACAGCTCCTGTTCAATCAAGGCCCCTTGGAGCAGATAGCCCTTCAGGGATTGATGGAGGTCGACATCTGGCATCTCAGCGAGGATCTCGTCATCTTGAGGTAGATAGAACTTCTCGACAGCGCTAGTCTGGGTGATTCAAGACTCCAGGACCGAACCCCTCTTATCGAGATGTCATCTGGGTTTAAATCTGAACTCCTTCGATGGTTCTCTATCATAGCGGGGGCCGACTCTGGAAGACCCCATCAGCAGCATCTTTAGTTCTCTCCATCTCTCCACATCAAGTTCATCAATGTGGTGGGGGAATGACCACCCAGATCCTTGAGGAGGCACTCCTTCAGCAACCGGCTCCTTTCCTAACCGATAGGGTGGCTCGGCAGTCATGTCAGGGGCCACCTCTCCCTCTATTGGGGCCTCAGCATCTTTAGCCTCAGCCACGTTGACTTCGATCCCCTCGTCTCTAGCAAGGGACCTATTGTCGATAACGATGATGTCAAGTGGCATAGCCACAGCAGCTTCTCGGGGCAAGAAGACAGCAGCGTCCTCCCCCACTGTTTGAGGAGGCAAGATCTCCGCTATAGGTTGGCTTTCCCTGTCCCTCTGAGCAGCAGAGGATGCCCTCGCCTCCCTTACAGCTTTAGCCCTCTTTTAAGAGCCCCAGGACTCCCAGCAAGGCCTCGGCTACCCACCTTCTTCACCTGCCATTTTTTCTTTTCAGACCTCTCTGCCTGGATTGTAGCAGAACTCGACCCGGCCAATCGAGCTGCTATCTCGACCGCATTGGCCTGTGCCCTCTCGGCCTCTTCAGGGGCCAAGTCAGGATGGAGGGTCTTCTTCTACCTCGCTGAAGGCCCTCCTCGAGTTCGAGCAGGCGGAGCCGCCGGCACCATCTCGGTCTCATCTGAGCCCAGTGTTGGCATGGCTGACCGTGCTTCATCATCTGCAGTTGGAGGAATTGAGGAGATACCGACAACTAGCAGGACTGAGTTGTCGAAGAGGCTCTCAGTTCGATGAGAGCCAGCGTAAGCCCTGATCATGTCGAGCGCACGATTCTCGTCACTCGACAGTAGCCCCGGCCTCAGCACGTCCTTCTTGATTTTGGGCCAACTGGAGCAAGCCAAGATTGAGTCGTCTCCAAATACCCACACATACCTCTCCTTCAAGTCCTTGTTGGACTCAGGAGCATTAGAGACAATCTTATTACCCCCAAGATCTGGAGGTAATAATGACCCTCATGCTGATTTGTCTTCATGCAGATGAGGTGGCCAAAGATTCTCAGAGTTGAGTCAACTCCTAGCCAATGGCAGATGACAACGAACCCCACCAGAGTGGCGATGGAGTATGGCTTCATCTGCGACGACGACACCCCCAGGGCTTCGAAGACACAGTGGGGGAAGGGTTGCAGCGGCAGGCGCAACCCGTACTCTAGATGCTGCAAATACACCGGAGCCAAGTCATTGCCATGGTCGAACACCGCCTACGTACACACCGGCAGCGTTTAGGGCAAATGCCCTAGGGATATCGTACTTGCCATACAGAGTCTCCAGCAGCAACGACGACACTTTCGAATGGAATCTTTGAAGATGGTTGATCTGAGCCTCATTCCGAGCAATTGAATACGAAGATACCATTAGATCAAAAGATCGCCAGAGAAGAAAGTAAGATGATGACCGGAAATCATTCAAGAAAAGAGAAGTCGAGAATTTTCGTGAATAACAAACTCCCCCGACACTGTTTGACCATACTTATAAGCAGAAGGGCTGACAGGTGGCAAGATCGCAACAGCCGACTTAGTTGTTAACCAACGGCCGAGATCAATCCCAGAATAGGAGGTGACCGCTCCAGAACCAAAGCACCCCTCGCCTTGATTAGCCCGAATTCCTCACTCGAGAACCAAGATAGTGGCTGCGCAAGATCTTCTATGATGTCAGCAACATCATATCAAAAAAGACTCTTCAGCAACTCCTCATAAATGAACCTCGGGACCCGACCGGCGATAGTTTTATTTCACTCGGACTCGGCTACCCCGAGTTCGAGCATAAGGGGCCAGTGTTATGCTAACATTAACCTCAATGCTAATCCTCCCTCTGGAGTCGACACATATCCCGTGTTAACACTAATCATCAGATCAGCTCACCCCAGCCAGGGCGATTCGGATAGCCTCCCGAGTAGGGCCTAGTCAAGACAAGCTCTCACTCGGCCTCATTATTAGAGTCAACCCCACTCATTCAATCAAGGTCGGGTCGACAACTTACGAGGCTGCAAAAAAGGCGATACTTATCGTCCCACTCGTAAAGCCGAGTCGAGAGGCAGTTCATCCTCGAACTCCTCGACAACAGCTGGCCATCATCATCATTGCTCATGCCAAGTCTCCATGACTCATCACCCTTCATATCTCCTCAGTCGCCATCACATCAAACTCAGAGGTGACTCATCTCATCTACAGCTGATACCTGTAGGCAATCTGCAGACTCAGTTAATTGATTCCCCACTCAAGCTCTATACTGACTTGATAGTCGGAGGAATTTTCAGAGAACCCAACTCCGATCCTCTAATAAATTGTATTTTTGTAGAACTCCCATCATATTAGGGGATCAGCCGCCTGAGGAGATGAGGGGACCCCTACATCTTATACATCGACCCTAAGCCCCGCTACTGTTCGAAATTATCCTCTAATCCTGCTGCTGAGTAGCAGGACATCAACACATACGATACACAAGGGGTATAAAATTTTGCATGTACTTACGCTTATGAAGAAATTTATCTACGTTTGTAATTTTACATATATTTCATACCTTTAAGACAATATTATGAAATGAGTTATTTGTGTACCCAGTCAGCAAATCTCTTTCCTCGGTTAGGCTAAGGAGCTATCTGATTTGTCTTCTGTAATAGCAATGTAGCAATCCAAACATAATTTTGCTTAGTTGCACGCCTACATAAAAATAAAAAGTTGTGACCTAGGTATCCATATAGGTCCATTCTGGGTAGGAATTATTCCCTAGGGCAACCAGATCTGTTTCACAATCTTAGTTCTATACTGTATGCAATAATTTATGAAAATATGACCCATTCTACCATGCAATGTGCAAACTATAGAAGAAGCATTAGGAATGGGTACATAAAAAGTCAAAATTAGTACCCTTTACAAAAGATGATTTAACACTTTTATTTTTATTCAACTATGAATAACTAAATCTAGTTTTCTTTTATAAACGTTGATTCGAAAGAATCATGCTTAATCCTTTTGATCCCAGTGAAAACTTTTTCACAGCTTTTTCTAAGTCAGAAATTTTGGACTCAATAATTCATTTTCTGATACAATCATAGAGCAATGAGTTTCAACTTCTTTTGCTCGAGATAATTTACATGAAAGGCAAATTATACAAGTAGCTAACTCTTTATTTTCACTTATTTTGGCAGTTAGTTACTTGAAAATGTCAGAATTCATGTCTCTAGACATGGAACACTGCATGCATTAACAAAATGTTCAATGAACTAGATGGATTCAACTCTAAAGAAAGATTTATAATTTGATCACTTAATAATTTTTATCCTTCCTTAGATTTTAAATTCATCATTTTTGTCATTTCATATTTTTCATCAAACTTTTCGAATTGACCTAGCATTTTATGATATTTATCATGTAAATCATCATAAGAAGGATATACCTCCTATCAGAGTTTTCATTCGCAAAATTCTCTAAATCTCCTTCTTTAAACATGAGACAGAAATGTGCTCTTTTCTCATCATTACTTGAATTAGATTTTAACTCCTCGTAACTACTCGACATATCCTACGTGGCCACGTTAAAACTTTTTCCTTTTCCTTTTTTATCCTTCTTGTTAACTGGGCATTTATGTTTAAAGTGACCCATTTTCCTGCATCAATAGAAAATTTGCTCAGTTTCAGAATTACTAGAATTGTACTTTGTTACCTTGCTTGTATATCAATTCTATTTATCTCACAAGTATTTCTTACCATCCTGTGACTTGAGAAAGAATTTTGAAATCCTTCAATTGTCCTTCTCACTTTCTAAATGACGTAATTTGTTCATGAAATCCTTCAAATGAGCTCTTCTTGGCTATACTCCTTTCCCAACAACTTAATTTGTTCATATTATCTGTGAAGCGCGTGAACGTCTCTTGAGTGCTCTCTAGGGCCTTCATCTTGACATTCTCATACTTGGTCATGAGCATTTCGAGCTTTCCCCCTTGACTTGTTAAGTATCCTCATGTGTGATCTCCAAAGTATTCCAAATATCCTGTGCAGTAGTATAGTAGACACACAGTTAAATTCTTTTGTAGTAAGAGAACTATATAATGTATTCATAGCTTTAGCATTTTTAGAGTAGACTTTCTTTTCAGTTGTGGTTCACTTGTCTCTAGGTTTAACTACGGTGACTTCAGCCACGGTGTCAGTGGGTTTGTAGTAACCTAATTCTACTATGTTATCAGTGGACAATAAAAAAACCTCTCATGCGAGCTTTCCAGTAGGAGAAATTTGTGCCATCAGAAAGTGGGGGTTGGTTAATTACATATGTCCTTCGAGAAATGCGGTTGTGGTGCCTAGACTAGCCATCTATCGTGGAATATTAAGCCTAATATTGGGATGCCAGGTCTGATACCAATCTTAGGATCTAAAATGCAAGCTTAGAGTGGGATGAGCAGCGTTATGCAACTATTTCAACAATTTAAAAGTTATCACAGATATAGAGAGGAATTATAAGAAAATAAAATCACAACCACAAAGCTAACACAAATATACGAGTTTTTATAGTGGTTGGGACTAAATTCCTACCTCCATTCTTCCTTCTATCTAAGGGACTTCCACACTATATGATATTATTTACATAAAATACAAACCCTAATCCATAGGCTTTATAAGACCACACTCTAGGTAAATATAATCTAGTCATCTGCATCCAAACAACCAATCACAAGTGTGTTCCTTATCTCCTACTACTAACCCTAACTCTCAATTATCACTGGCTTGAGTACACCATACAAAACCGGTCACACGATCGTAAGAATATGTTTTGAAATACAAATAAGATATCGTTTGAGCATAATTGGAAAGATCTTATAGTCCTTTTAATATAAGATCGTTCTCCTTGAAGATATAACCATAGCTCTGGAAGAATGAAGTTGAAGGTGAGATCCAAGTGCTTGACAGTTGATGATCGGATGTTGAAGATCGCGACGAGAAATGGTTGAAAGACTCCGGGGAGATGCAAATATGATCCTCTGTGAACGAATCAAACCTAGCTCCCTCCCTCCCTCCTCTCTCTCTCTCTCTCTCTCTCTCTCTCTCTCTCTCAATTAGATAAGGAACATCAAGTAGAATCGAAAGAGAGAAGCCCTATATTCAGCTGCAATGAACGGTTGAGATTGAATCTTGAAATTTGAGAATCAGTGACTTAATCATTGATGATCATGATTAGTCATCGATGATCCTTTGATCATCGATGATGGCAATTTGTCATCGACGGTTGGAAAGTCTCTAGATCATTTTATCATCGATAATGCATGGATCATCGATGGATGCATAGGCGATCATCGATGATCAAGATCCTCATCCATTATTGAAAAGTCTATGGATAATTTTGTCATCAATGACATCTAGAAAAATCGTGATTGCTCGAGGATCATCAATGAGCATACCGGTCATCGATGACTAGTTAAGCTGAAATCCAGTATAGAGCTGAATTTCATTCCGTCTCGCCTCAAACTTGATCCTCACTTGTTCAAAACTGTACTAATCATCTCAAACACAAATTAGACTCCAAAGAATGTTTATTAGTACTCAAACACAAGAAATTGTACATACAAGGGTTAAAAAGTTTTCACTCTGGGAATTATTTGCAACAATAAAACTATTGGGGTAGTAAGTTCAATTTGGCAGTAGTACAATGGGTCTATCCGTAATTTACCCTTTTTAATACTATTACTTCTTAATGTCCATAAGTCCTTATCAGAAAATAAAAAAGGAAAGGAAAAAATAATGTTGTTTTATAGATTTGTTTCACCTTTTTAAGTCCTTATCAGAAAATAAAAAAAGGAAAGGCAAAAATAATGTTGTTTATAGATTTGTTTCACCTTTTTCGGCATCATCTCTTGCACTTCACCATTAACAAAAGTGAAATAGAAAAGTCATTGTAATCCTATAACAATATAAAACTATCATGATCTTTTCATACCAGCATTTTTCGATTCTCTCATCCTTTTACTTATATGAAGGGACAAACCTTGTATAAAATATTCAGAAGAATCCAAATGCATTCAGAGCCCACTTTGTTAGTGTCGCACGCACTTAAAAAACCTACATAAAGAGAATACTTCCAACTAGCGTGGGCTCCATCAGAGGACAATGTTTCATCTGTCTTCTTGTCTTCATGGATAATTTTATTCACATAGAATGTTCATATAGGGTTACTTGTGGATAAATAGTATCGTTGCTTGGAGCATACTAGTTACTACTTTTCTAGTTTTCATTTTGTAGATAGATCGCTTAAGTGAAATTTTTTTTACTCTTTAATTTATTCTCTGGAGTGTGTTTGTTGAAAACTAATTTCTTTTTCTCTAATGATATTTTAATTACTGGACAACTGATGGTCTAATTACAGCCATCTAGTTTCATATTAGCGAAAAGAGGATTTAGATCATACATAGAACTAAATGTATTTTACCTAGCTGCTTGAGCTTTTACAATGATGCAATATGCTTTCAAAAGAAAGGAGACAGTGCATTTCTTTACAGCAGAGGATGAGAGGGAGATTATGAACATATACAATTCCATTTTACTCCAACTGTACGTTTCAAGGTTCTATTATTTGGTTTGAGTGTGTTTTAGTGAGCATCATCTTCAACATTTAAAATTAATTGTTGTTTGCCCTTTTGCGATTATTTAATTTGAAAGGTGATTTCAGCAATAGATGATAGTGATCAATCATCAAGACAAGGTAACATATGGGTAGCCTTTCTTCCCTTCTTTATCAAGTCATTTCATTGCAACTTAATGTTTTGTTAATAATTTCTTTTAAAGAGTAGTCATACCATTCAAACGTGTAAGGTTTCTTTCATGTTATGAATCCCACATTGCTCTGTTGTGGGCTCATTCAAAGTTTGCCTCCCCCTCCTACTATAATCTTCTTTATCTTGAACCAATGCAATACTTGATGCAACCAACTTTTTGGGCGCATGCCTCAATTAGTACTTTGGTACGCATGTTATTTGAGCCTTGACATTTCTAAATGCCAAGTGTATATAGAATGATGGTTAATACTTAATTAACAACATGGGAACTTGATATATGGGTATGCTTTCACTGACTCTTCTTCCTCAAAGAGTACTTTGCTAGCCTTAACATTGCTCAATGCCAAGGGTGATTCTATATATTAGTCATATTCACTACGAACATATAAAACAGATGTATTTGCGGGAGGACTAATACCCTCATTGTTGACAATTACATGTAAGATGAAGTTAGTCAGCATTGAAGTGGTCTCTCTTCAAATCACCCGTTTATAATATCAATATTCTGTAGAATATATGGAATCTACAAGGTATAATTGGTCGCCAACAATCACTTCGGTTTGTATAGAATGAAGTGGTTCAAGTGGGCATTTGTGTAGGTCCTTATTGGTGCTCACCCACCGGGCATCACCTTGTGAGCATTGCTTTATATAATGCTATGTAGAAAATAGGTTTAGCCTTCCATAAATAAATAAAAAAAAGAAAGAAAAGAAAATAGGTTTAGCCCATGAATTGTATAGTTTGCTTTTGACATGTCATGCCTTTGACAACGGGAACATGATAGAAATACTTTTTGGTTGATAAATGAAGTTCTGATCCTTAAAATGTTATAATTGGGAGTCCCTCATGTCTCTTGTGGTCCTTGGTGATATTTTAATAAGGCTAAGTGTCGCGCTGCGCAGCTTAGACTGACACATTAAGAAACTATGTATTTTAGAATTTCGGAGAATGATAAAGATATATTTTATTATAACAAAAGATTGAAATCACTATTAGTAGGTAGCAACCCCTCATTGTATAACTTCCACACATTAGAAACACCAATTTAGTAAGTATTTCTCTTGGAAAAATCGAAGAAAATTTTCATCTATATTTTAGATTGTTAACTCCCACACTCCAAATGTGCAACAATGTCACATGTATAGATGACAAGAGACTAAACTTTAAACAAAGTGGGAATAAACAGAAATGTACAAGTATAATTAAATACAGCAAATGTACAAGTATAATTAAATACAGCAGAAACAACAAAAACGTCAACAAGAAGCAAAGCTTGCCACAGTTTCAAGTTAAACATCTAATTTAATTTTTCTTTACATAATTTGTTAGCTAAGCACATTAAAATTTTCTATCTCCACCACTTCCACCATCACTTTGTTCATGATAAGGGTCACACGTCCATCATGACCCCCAACCCTCAACATGTTACCAAAAGAATCATGTCAGAAATTCAAATCAAAAGCTCCCCAAATATCATCTCCCTCACCAAAATCAAGAAAAATGGAGTAAACAACCATAAAATAATTCAAAAAAAAATTAGTGTCACAATGATCACCAATTCACACAATGTAGCCTATCTCAATGCTGACCCTTTGCCAATTGAAAGCTCCTCTAACCATTCAAACATCCTACTACTCTTGCAAATACTCTCCCTCTTTTCGTATCCTATCACCACATCCTCCTTCTTCTTCCTTATCAGTACGGGTTCCGTCACATCGGGTGCACATTTGCACCCGAACCCGAACCTAGGCCTGGACTTCTTCACTTTGGGCTCACATTTGCTCTCGTTGGACCTCAACCTCCTCAATTTCAAGTCATTGAGCTCAATTTCGGGTGTCTTGACCACACCTAGCCTGAACAAGGCCCATCTTGCGGAGCCGAGCCAGTACTCTTCCGACCCGAGCTAATGTTGGTTCGAACCTGCGGTCTCGGGCTAGGGTGCGCATAGAACTTGTTTGATATCGACAATCTTGGCACGTCGCAATTGCTCGAATGACTGCTTGACGATTGACTTCTGCTGATTGAAGAACTGCTGCAATTGGAAGTGCTACTGATGCTATTACTACTAATTAGGCTACGATCAGATTGTGAGCTGTAGCTTTTGAGTGGGAGTAATTGGCCGTTAAAGAATATATCATCGGCGACGCACATATGGGCCTCCTCTGGGCCGGACTTTAATACAAGCCCATTTCCGCATGTTCGGAATTCAAAGTCTTCCAAGGCTTCTGAGGACTTGCACTCTGTTTCTTGCTTTGCCGTGAGGCTTTCAACAGGGAGATCAGAGAGAGACAGAGCGTCATCGTTGTTGCTGTTGTTGTCGTTGTCATCGTCGTCGTCGCTGAATGTCTCCCAATGAGCTTGTTGGGCCATGAGGATTTGGGTTGAGGGAGGAGGGAGTGGAGATTTATGAGGAGAGGGTGCAGATGTTATTGAATTCAGACGAGAAGGCATTTGGAGGTATTATGTAATGTAGAGGACAAGGTTGAGATAAATAATGGGAGGATAGAAAAAGAGGATGCAGGCTACTCACCAAACTCTTGCTGTCCTAGACATTCCTATTTGTAGCGTGGCTTTGTGGGCCGGCCCTTGCTTGCCTTTTATTTTAAAAACTCGCGTATTCCTTTTTATTTGTTTATTTTTTTTGTGGGGCCTGTTGGTGTCCTAATTTGAAAATGAGGTGAAGAGATGGGGTTGATTACAAAAGTGGCTTTCTTCTAGATCATGAGACGGCTGGGTTGTATGGACAAGTATGAGGGGGGAATTTGTGTTGCTTGCTTGTGATTTGTGTAAACATTCTGACCTTATATTTGGGGTCACAAATACGCGTATTCTGGAAGTTTTTGCTTGTAGAAAGGCCAAGTAAAATATTTTTGAAAAATATTAGTTATGATTTTTTTAATTTATATATTGTAATTAAAAAAATCTTTATTGTGAAAGTTCTTGTGATTATTTTATAAATCGCTCAGATAAATGTTCTAACGTATTCTATTGGATTTCATATAATGGTTAGTTACGGATATACTCCATGTACTATCGCCCAATTGCTATTAGACCCTCTATAGTTTGTTGTTGTAAATGGACCCCTGAATAAATTTTGACTCTTTTACATACCCTTTAGAGAAAGAGGAAATTGTTTTTTTTTTTTCTTTTGACAAATATACCTCCCAAGTGTAGAAGAGTTGTAAAATTTCATTAAGGGGATCTATCTGCAGCAATATATAATAGAACCGGTATGGGTCTGTCCATAATTGGCCGATAGTATAGGAAGTTTATCCGCAATTAAACATTGAGACAAATCATTGAGCCATCAGAATTTGAAGATTATAAACTGAAGTAAGTTAACCAAGCAATGCATTATGCATATGTTATAATGTTATCCTCTTAAAACAAGCATTAATTAAATCTAATAGAAAAGAATGTCATATGTGAAATGCAATAGAATATGAAGATTGTCCGTAGTGTGCTTATATATTACAGTCCTTCAGCTTATATGCATAGTTGTATCTATTATCTATTCCTAAATTATTATCTTAGACCAAGATGGAAATGATAAATATTATATCATCTCAAGTGATAGATCTTAGGCTAAATTAAATTATATATGGATGTCATGCGACAACATGCGTTACATGTAAATATTCTGTGATGGCACGGAAGTTTGAGTTTAGGCTTTGA
The DNA here is from genome assembly GCA_012295165.1 of Asparagus setaceus. NCBI lineage: Eukaryota > Viridiplantae > Streptophyta > Magnoliopsida > Asparagales > Asparagaceae > Asparagus > Asparagus setaceus. The sequence continues at coordinate 51,826,852 of CM022704.1, read as the reverse complement.
GGCTGCCTAATTTGTTTTCTATACATTTTCGCACTGAAGATGTTTAATAATCGCGCCCAAGAATGGAGAGAATGCTCAGAGTCACTAATTGTTCTTGATGAGTATCAGTAGCATGTCATGCTCTCATTGTATGATTTGTATCATTGTATCTTCCTTTTGAGCTTGTATTTTGTTTTCGGTGGAGATAGACGTCACCTGTTTTAGATGTGACAGTGTAAGAACAATATGCTACAGGGCACAAGATAACACGATACTAGATTACGAATTATATATGTATGATTCAGTCCAAATTTGACCGACATCGAGGGGCTTGGATAATTGAAATCCACTTCGAAGGGAAAAAAAATAAAGCAAAAAACATCTGTCAATTTTCTAATTTCTTTTTTTTTTTTCCTTGCATATTTTTCATCTCATCTCTTTTGAAGTCATGATGTCATCTCACATGAGTACATAATGTATCTAGAAATATGTAGAAACACTACGTGTTATTAGTGGTAAATCCACATCATTAAATGAGATCTCAATTGATCCAAATAGCCCAATCGCATTGAGACTTGAGTAATTCAATCAGCCACAAAATCTGTAAATACTCCATTGTTTTCCCTATTCTCTCTCCATGATGCTTGATGTAGACGTGTTCATATCTTTTTTCATTATAAAGTAGAATATAATTATCTATTTTTTGCTAAAAAAAACTTGGGTACGCAGTATCATATTAAATTTGAAAGGGACAAGTCAAGAAATAGTTTTCTAGTCATCAAGTTGACATGAACCTCTTCATCTTTCCATTTCCTTTGTGTTCATGGGGAACAGGTGGGGCTCTTGCTCTTTCGGCTCTTCGAGATAAAGTGACGACATTTCTGGCTCAAATGACTCCTCATGAGATCAAAACTTAGCAGTCTACAACTTTTTGCATGCTTCTCACCTCCAATCTAAGACTTTAATAATGATGCCTATTCATAGAAAAGTAGAATATAAAGTAGAGAATAAAGTGAGTATAAATTGGACTATTGGCTGTTCCTTTTGCTAATCCATGTTGGTTTCGTCACCATGAAGTTTGTATAGCTTTTTAAGTTTGAACTCTTCATGAAGGTTGAAGTTGAATAATAATGACCATACAAAAAAAGGGGGATAAAAAGGAATATTAAAGGTAGTATATTAAACGGCTAGTGTCCTTTTTAGTAAATGCTAATTAGTTTTACAGCAAGATTTTGAACCAAGTTCAGGCCTCACTTTTGACCTTAATCAATTAATGCATAGACATGCACATAGTAACAACCAAATAATCTAAGAAGTAATTAATCAATGGTATATGTTTTGTCAATAATCAAAATGATGTATCATTTCCCTCAAAAAAAAGTATCATTTATCTTAGAAACTCATCTTCTAGGGTGTGTTTGACAATTCATTGAAAATGGACCAAGTTTGGCCCTAGAACTGATTTTGGATACATACAGTTTAGTTGTGATCCAGCTCCTCCCGGTCTCCAACTAAACCCATTTAAACCCTAAAAATTAAGCTATAACAAACTGGGCCATTATTGGTCCATTTTCTGCCAATAAAAAAAATACTATATAACTGGACCCAAGTTTAGACTTAGCCTAGTTTTAAGAAGTTGCCAAACTGACCCCTAAACTCTCGGCCTAGCTGAACTAATCCCCCCTTTCCTTCTGACAAGATCCTACTCGTTATCTTTTGCAAAATACGATTCTTTTTGTTAGTTTTTAATTCCTCAACTTTTGGGCTTCACATAAACTACACTATTTTATATTCTAAAAAAATCAGGGTTGACTAGTAGGTTAGGCATCTTTGTTAAACCGTTGTATGGTTTCGAAGCAACCTTTGAATTTTCGGTATAATAACCAATTAAAAGAAGTAATTAATTGATTACCATGTTGTAATTAATACAATTCCTCTTCGTTTTAAATGTAGCAGTTTCTTATTTTGGTCATAATAACTACTTAATTGGCTATACAATTGAGTTATTTGATACGACAATTCATCCATTAAATATAACTTTCCTTTGTTAAATTATTTGACCCAGAATTCCATAATGATGATATATATATATATATATATATATATATATATATATATATATATATATATATATATATATATATATATATATATATATATATATATATATATATATACATACATACCAGAATTGTTATTAATTTGTATTAGTTCGTATATTATATAATTATTATTATTTTAAAAGTATACATCAATTTATCAATATGTGTAATATTTGAATGAAATAATTATATTAGTAAAATTTATTTCTTTATATTAATAACATATTGAATAATATATATTAATTGACATAGTAACAATCAATAGTAATATAACTTTTAAATATCAATATAAAGGGTAATATTAATTGACATAGTAACACTATTTTATATTCTAAAAAAATCAGGGTTGATAAGCCCTTTATAGGTATTAGATTGGGGCCCCTCGCCTATATTAGTTTATAGTTTATACACTACACTAATAAATATAATGCTATGCAACCCATAAAAGGTAGAATTATGATAACTACATTATTCTTTTCCATATTACTTTTATACCACAAGTGAGGGAGAGATTGGTCCTCAAAATTGGGTCCGATCTTGTGTTGATGGGCTTTACATAGAAGCTGTGAATTAATTTTTACCCAAAAACTATAGCTATTAGGTATTTGCCCCAACTACTATTTTAAACACATTATTCTTTCTTATCCTATCTAATGTGGGACCATACTCACATATTAACAATCTCAACAACTCTCCCTTAATTTTGTGAGTATAGTTGAAAATTTTGTGAGTATAGTTCAATTCAACTATACTTCAATCTTTCACGGGATTCACTAACTTTTCACCGCTTCACCCGTGGGCTAACTCAGTAACTTTTTTGCACCGCTCCACTCGGGGGCTAAAAGACCATACATTCAGCACATAGTTAGAAACATCCGTAGGATCTTCCACCACTTCACTCGTGGAGGCTAACCAGACTACATTGTTCCTATGGGCAACCGTGGGTTCTCCTGACACCTTGAGGCTTCACTTTTTTTTTTTTGTAATTACTTTGACCATAACCTTAGCTCTAGTACTAGTACTATTGGATTAAACACAATTACTAAATAAAATAATTAAAATATATAGTTGAGAGATGAACAGGAGAGAAACAAACAAAGATTTATTAAGCTCTCTGTTATTTTTTCTTACAGGGAACGCACATTTACAGGGAACGCACATGACCAATGCCTAGTTAGAGGTAAACTAAAGTAGTAACATAATAAGAGTTTTAAGCTAGAGAGAAGTCCACAAGATAAAGTAAATAAACTCTAATTAAAGATAAACTTTTAAAAATATTCTAATCAAATTTGGATTAACTTCAACTATTAGTGAGTCATTAAATTTAAAAATATTAAAGATAATGGACCCCATACTTTTCTCTAGAAAAATGTAGAAATGTAGATATTAAAAGAGAAAGAAATGGCACGTATAGAAATAATATACTCTAAGGATGCTTTTACTAACCAACTAGTAAGAAATAAAAAGATAGATGAACTCTGAGATATAAATCTCAAACATGCATTATCACAAATCACACACATAATTTTTTTATCTAAGAAGACTCTAAAGTTCTCACTGTGATAAGAGATTAGTGACGGAGAAAGAGAATAGACAGTTGTTTAAGTTTGTCCGTTTTCAAGATAGCTAGCTCCCTTTAAGTTTGAAAATGTCATACAACTCCTTGCGTTTGACCGTTTATGAGAAAACACAATAAACTTCAAAAAAGTCACTTAGTCATTCTTAATTTTTGTCGGATAAGCTTCCTCTCCCTAATAACTGTTACATCTGAATGTCACGTTACATGGGTCTAAATGACTAAAATGCACGATTAACCCCGCTCCCCACCTCCCAATGTTCTTTTTAAGAATGTTAAAGGTAGTTTTCAACAAAAAAAACACCTTAACTTAGGGTTAGAGAATTAACTATAACTAATGTAATCATTGATTAATTTATTTTTATTTTATAATTAGAGTATTAAGTTGAAAAGGGTGTTTTGGTCTTTTCTCTAGTTCATGTAACAACACAATTAGGAAGGTTAGTTGAAAAAATCAAAACATTTGGGGATTTTCTGAACCATCCTAAACTTAAGAGGGCTTCGTGACATTTTTAAGTAAGAGGGTTTATCTCAAAATCCTAAACTTAAGAGGGGCTTCGTGACATTTTTAAGTAAGAGGGTTTATCTCAAAATTGCCCATACTTGAAGGGGTTTCTAACATTTTTAAAGCCAAGGGGTTCAAAAAGGGCCAAACTGAAGGTGAATTTCATGAAATTTACCCTTGTTTATATATGAAGTAACATTTAATTTTTCTGATCTCCTTTTACTTTGTTTAATTTTTCCCAAAATAACAATCTAAAATATACAACCAAATCACATCCGCTTTTCTTATTAATGGATCTTAATCCAATTAGTATAATCTATCTAAGATTTAAGTCATAAATGTCTCCCATAAATAATGAAAGGAATCTTTGAAGTTATAGCCAACATTTCAAATTCATACTCTAAAACATATTCTCGCCCCTTGAATTCTCTTTTCATAGGTTATTTTTAATGGTGCTAATCCTTTTTATTTGTAAGATTTCGACATGAGTGCTCTGATACCATTAAAATATTTCTGTTATGCTTGCTTGGGAACCAGAAAAAGGATTTTCACACGGGTTCAGTGAGTTTGACGTGGCACGGTGGCAGCATCACAACAATAGAACCAAATAATGAGAATAATGACTAGGACACTCTAGTGCTTGTTGTGGTAGGAAATGAGAGGCATTGTGAAGAGGAGACAGCTCGTCTCCGGAGTGTTGAACTTTGTCAACTGATATGGCCAAAGCGCAGAAGAAAGCATGACTGTAAGGTGGCTAATTAAAGTTAGATCCATAACAATGCCCCTCAGATGCTTAAATCAGAGGATTGTACTTGAAAGAAGCAAGCTATGGAGATTAAGAGCTTTGGAATGTAAAGTATAAATAATAATTAATAATAATAATAATAAGCTAGACTCAATATAGAAGGTGTTCTATTTTCTCGGTGTCTCTCGCTCCTAGCAACATGCTCCGGCTTCAGATTAAGTTGTACAGAACGGGTCAGTTGAGAGAATTCGCCCCCTCTCTAGCGGGAGGTTGTTGATGATTTGTTACCTACTGGTAATGGTGGCATGACAATGCATGTGAGGAGGAACATTGAGTTAGTGTTCCGGCCCCTTGGATAATGGTTAGCGGTGGTGGTGACAACGGGGATGGTCCCTATGCTGGCGGAAAATCTTGTTGAAAGATCTTGTTCGAATTGTTATAGTAGGAGAGCTTACTCGGATCAGGCGATCGGACATCTTTGGACTCTTGAGTAATCTGACTCTTAGGCTAAGAAGATGTATTAACAATACCTAGAATTTGAAATAAAATGAAAATTGATTGGTTATAATTTTAACCCGTTGGTGTGATACAAATTTTAAGGGGGGTTCACAAACAAAAGTCTTTCCAAGGTCTGAGGACATGAGTGAGTGGTACCACATAGGACCGTGTGTCCCTCACCTCCCTAACCCTCGAGAAACAAGGAATCTATGCAAACCATGCATGTGATTTAGAACTTCCTGAGGTGGGCGCAGGTTCTAATATTATTGTTGGAACTTTTGGAAGTTAGCCACGAGGGAAAGATCAAGAGGATCCTTGTTGTGATGTTCAGACTTAAGATGAGCTAAACAACAATGCTTGCTGGCATATTGTAGTTTGTTAGTATAAAGCATGAAGATTATCAGGCCAGAGTTAAGATTTGTTGGGCACGTTGTTACTGCAACACTTAAAATCTCGAGGAAACCAAATCATTAGAGTTTGTGGTCTACTTATTGTGAGCCAGGGTAAAGTTCATTAAACCTATTTATAGCATACAAACATTCACCCTACACTATGTCATTACAATGCATCAGACAGATTAATGAGTAACTTATTTTAAGTTTTGGGATTACGTCAAACTCAGCAAATTCTCAAATATCCAAATAGTTTGAATGAAAAGTTGAATGTCAGGCCCACTTTATTTAAGTAACTTAAAATCACCCAGCCAGTAGAGGAGTTCTGACGCAGAATTTGTGAACCTGATACCAAATTTCATCCAGTACTATCCTCAATAAACTTTCCATTAAAGAAACATAATTTTGATTGAATATTTTATGGGGAGATTTCCCTCTAATAGGGAACGTTCAGTGAGGAAACTATATCACCACAAAAGCTCTATGCTACCTGTTATACCCTGGAACTTACCAAGACCAATAAGAGCGGCCACATGATAATTAACTGATCAACACATCCACAAGCATAACCGAATGGTGAGCCGGCGGACTCACCTCGTGATTCAGATTAGGGACGAAAGGCGCTTCCGACCCGGATCCCACTGGATGTCCGACTTCGAGATGAAAGGCGTTCTCCACTCAGACCAAACACAAGGCGTCTCGAACAGTGGAATGACTTGACAAGTGTCATCAAAAGTCACGATTGCACAGTCTGTGCCCGCACTTCGCCGCCCAGTCGCCATCAAGCATTTAATGTGGCGTCAGTCATTATGACCTTTCGAACCAGAGCCTTCAAAGCTCCTCGGACACGCCATTACTCCAACAGTTCCATCACTGTGCAAAGGCCACTCGGCCAATCAGCTGCCGGCACGTGTAAAGTAGGGTCTGAACCAATACTGCACACATTCGGCTAAAATTACCTACGTACCCCCCATAAACCCTCTATAAATAATGGTGATTCCCACCAAACCAAGGTATGCAATTTTACACATAAAAAGTCAACAAGACTATATTCTGTTTTCTTTTTAGATTAACTAGAAACAGTCACTGACTTGAGCGTTGGAGGGCACGCCGGAGAAAACAACCTCTGGTGTCTCTAACCTCTGTTATCTATGTAGCGATGAACAGCGTTAAGATCCAAAATGGGAGAATCAACCATCAAAGGCGATTAAGGGACCCAAAAAATTGAGTTTAACCCTCCTAAATCATGCATTAACTTCGCGACATAAACAGTTTAGCGCCCACCGTGGCGCCTCTTCTTCTCCTTTTGGAGAAATGATTGATCTCTGATCTTTAGATCTCGGAGCCAAAAGTTGCCACTATCGCTCAGCGTTACGACAGCAAAAGAGTTCTGCCAAAAGGCAAACGGAGAACAAAGCTAAGGAAGCATTAGGGTTGTCATAAAATGTAAAGCATTTTGGAGAATGCCTCCACAAAATGTAATTAAGTTGTAAAAACCTTTCTGTAAGTAAGAAATACTTTGCATGGTGTACTAACCTGCAGGCAGCCCTTGTTGTTCGATCTTCATCGTCTCGACAATGAAGACCAAGCCCTTGGTAACTTTTCAGAGTAAAACCAAGGCACAAACTAAGACCATGGTATCATTCTCACGAGTAAAACCAAGGCACGAAGCCCTTGTCATTCGATCTTCATCGACTTAGCAGCGAAGACCAAGCCCTTAGTATCTTTTTAGAGTAAAACCAAGGTACGAACTAAGCCCTTGGTATCGTTCTCACGAGTAAAACCAAGGCACGAACTAAGCCCGTGGTATCATTCTCACGAGTAAAACCAAGGCACAAACTAAGACCATGGTATCATTCTCACGAGTAAAACCAAGGCACTAACTAAGCCCGTGGTATCATTCTCACGAGTAAAACCAAGGCACGAACTAAGCCTTTGGTATCGCTTCACGAATAAAATCAAGGCACGAGCCCTTGTTGTTCGATCTTCATCGCCTCGACAATGAAGACCAAGCCCTTAGTATCTTTTAGAGTAAAACCAAGGCACGGCCCTTGCCCTCGATCTTCATCGACTTGGCAATGAAGACCAAGCCCTTGGAATCTTTTTAGAGTAAAACCAAGGCACGAACTAAGCCCTTGGTATCGTTTCACAAATAAAACCAAGGCACGGAGCCCTTGCCTTCGATCTTCATCGCCTCGACAATGAAGACCAAGCCCTTAGTATCTTTTAGAGTAAAACCAAGGTACGAACTAAGCCCGTGGTATCATTCTCACGAGTAAAATCAAGGCACGAGCCCTTGTTGTTCGATCTTCATCGACTTGGCAATGAAGACCAAGCCATTGGTATCTTTTGAGTAAAACCAAGGCACGAACTAAGCCCGTGGTATCATTCTCACGAGTAAAACCAAGGCACGGAGCCCTTGCCTTCGATCTTCATCGACTCAAAGAACCAAGACCAAGCCCTTGGTATCTTTTCGAGTAAAACCAAGACACGAACTAAGCCCTTGGTTTCATTCTCATGAATAAAACCAAGGCACGGATCCCTTGCCGCTCGATCTTCATCAACTCAAGAACAAAGACCAAGCCATGAGTATCTTTTAAATTAAAACCAAGGCACTAACTAAGCCCGTGGTATCATTCTCACGAGTAAAACCAAGGCACGAAGCCCTTGTCATTCGATCTTCATCGACTTGGCAATGAAGACCAAGCCCTTAGTATCTTTTAGAGTAAAACCAAGGCACGAACTAAGCCCGTGGTATCATTCTCACGAGTAAAACTAAGGCACTAACTAAGCCCTTGGTATCGTTCTCACAAATAAAACCAAGGCACGAGCCCTTGTTGTTCGATCTTCATCGTCTCGACAATGAAGACCAAGCCCTTGGTAACTTTTCAGAGTAAAACCAAGGCACAAACTAAGACCATGGTATCATTCTCACGAGTAAAACCAAGGCACGAAGCCCTTGTCATTCGATCTTCATCGACTTAGCAGCGAAGACCAAGCCCTTAGTATCTTTTTAGAGTAAAACCAAGGTACGAACTAAGCCCTTGGTATCGTTCTCACGAGTAAAGCCAAGGCACGAAGCCCTTGCCGTTCAATCTTCATCGACTCGGCAATGAAGACCAAGCCTTTGGTATCTTTTCAGAGTAAAACTAAGGCACGAACTAAGCCCTTGGTATCGTTCTCACAAATAAAACCAAGGCACGGAGCCCTTGCCTTTCGATCTTCATCAACTCGGCAACGAAGACCAAGCCCTTGGAATCTTTTTAGAGTAAAACCAAGGCACGAACTAAGCCTTTGGTATCGTTCTCACGAATAAAATCAAGGCACAGAGCCCTTGTTGTTCGATCTTCATCGACTTGGCAATGAAGACCAAGCCATTGGTATCTTTTCAGAGTATAATCAAGGCACGAACTAAGCCCGTGGTATCATTCTCACGAGTAAAATCAAGGCACGAAGCCCTTGCCCCTCGATCTTCATCGACTCAGCAACCAAGACCAAGCCCTTGGTATCTTTTCAGAGTAAAACCAAGGTACGAACTAAGCCCTTGGTTTCATTCTCATGAATAAAACCAAGGCACGGATCCCTTGCCGCTCGATCTTCATCAACTCGGCAACGAAGACCAAGCCCTTGGAATCTTTTTAGAGTAAAACCAAGGCACGAACTAAGCCTTTGGTATCGTTCTCACGAATAAAATCAAGGCACAGAGCCCTTGTTGTTCGATCTTCATCGACTTGGCAATGAAGACCAAGCCATTGGTATCTTTTCAGAGTATAATCAAGGCACGAACTAAGCCCGTGGTATCATTCTCACGAGTAAAATCAAGGCACGAAGCCCTTGCCCCTCGATCTTCATCGACTCAGCAACCAAGACCAAGCCCTTGGTATCTTTTCAGAGTAAAACCAAGACACGAACTAAGCCCTTGGTTTCATTCTCATGAATAAAACCAAGGCACGGATCCCTTGCCGTTCGATCTTCATCAACTCAGCAACAAAGACCAAGCCATGAGTATCTTTTTAAATTAAAACCAAGGCACGAACTAAGCCCTTGGTATCATTCTCACGAGTAAAACCAAGGCACGGATCCCTTGCCGCTCGATCTTCATCGACTCGGCAATGAAGACCAAGCCCTTGGTATCTTTTGAGTAAAACCAAGGCACGAACTAAGCCCTTGGTTTCATTCTCATGAATAAAACCAAGGCACGGATCCCTTGCCGTTCGATCTTCATCAACTCAGCAACAAAGACCAAGCCATGAGTATCTTTTTAAATTAAAACCAAGGCACGAACTAAGCCCTTGGTATTGTTATCATGAGTAAAACTATGGCACGAAACTCTTGCCGCTCGATCTTCATCGACTCGGCAATGAAGACCAAAGACCTTGGTGAAAGCCAAGGTACAAACAGGAGAACTGGCGGCTAGACCCTAGCCAAAAGCCTCCAACAAGCCTTAGGTGCACAAAACCAAGGAACCATACAGTCTTCACCGATCTACCCAGAAGACAAAAAAGACTCACGACTCGGTCCTCACTAACTTGTTCAAAATGTCCCGAGAATCAAAAGCACAAATGAGAAATTACTCATATACTAAGTGCGAAAAAAGTGAGTCACCAAAACAAAGCTTTTTTATTAAATTCTCCAAAAAAATAAAAAAGAAGAAAAAAATGAATTACAGACTTCCTTACAAAAGACTTGCTACAAAAATTACATTCTCCTCAAGAAGCAGTGTCCGGAGCATGAGCTGAAGGCGAATCTAAGCCGGGCACATCTGACGGAGGGGAGTCGGCTTCTTAGATGAAGAGGATAGGTCGGCGTCCTCATCAAGGCCCTCGCTAGCATCTTCGCTAGCAGCCTCCTCCTCACCCCCTCCATTGGCATCTTCCTCGTCCTCCTGCACTATCCCCAACCCACCTTGCACCTCGAGCGTCATGAGGACATCAAAGCAGTTGGCCACTCATGAGGAATACTTGAAGCAGTCTTCTTTTAGCAGAAGCTCAGGAGGAAGCTAACCCATCAGGTAATCAAACCCCACCTTACAAGCGAGGGCCACCTCAACCTTACCTAGGTAACTACCACGATATCTCTCGATTATCACGGTCTCAAAGGCTTTCGACTCCAGATGGGCTATCCGGGTCTCAAGCTCTTGAACTTGGGCAATGAGGGAGTTACGCTACAGCTCAGCCTTGGTAGTCACGCGGGCAATTTCCTGATGAAGGGTCCTCTGGAGGGCCACCTCCTCATTCAATTTGACCCGTAGCTCCTCTGCCTTGATGCGAGTAGCACGAGCTCTTTTGAAGGTATCCTTCTTCTCCTTTTTCTCGTCCTGGACTTCTGACTCGAGATATGCCAGTCTCTCCTCGACAAGTCTCATATCCTGATGAGCATGGTCGAGATCCTCCCCCTCGCCACCTCCTGAACCTCTTTAATTGGGCCTCACGACGACGAGCATCAGCTATAGCCGCCTTTAGCTGCTCATCTTTGTGGGCTAGCTCTTGCTCCTTCACAGCCTGGTCCCGCTTGAGCTCATCGAGCTCGCTACCTTTAGTAGCAGCCGCCAGTTTGGCAACCTCATGAGCTTCCCTTTGAGACTCCAACTCGGCTCGGAGCTTGCAGAAGATCTCCCGACAAATTTTAAGTCTTCGAAATGACTCGAACTCTAAGAGTGCCCCTCGAGTGAAACAACTCCGGAGGGCATAATGAAGACCAGCGTCAGGGATCTCGCTCAATAGAGCCTCGTCAGCCGAAAGAAGGTACTGCTCCACTACCTTGTCCTGGTCAACTCGGGACTCCAGGACTGACCCCCTAGCATCTATTCGGTGCTTCAGGATGAAAGGGCGCTCTTCCGCCCCCTCATAGCGAGGATGGGATTTGGGACCTATCAAGACAGCACGCATACCCTCCCAAGTGTGGGGATGGATGTCACTGATACGATGGGGAAAGGGCCACTCGTACCGACCCTCATACATAGCGACCGAGAGATCCCTGGACCCCGGAGCGATCCACTCATAAGCCTCTGCAACTGGATCCTCGATAGCAGGGGCCTTACCGGGTCTTATGGACTACCCAAGCCCCTCTCCCAGTACGGTTGGACCTCTTCAGCTATGACCGCGATGGAGCCTCACTTCCTGTCAGCTCCATAACAGAGATGTCTCCCTCTCCAGCTTCCTCCTCAGGAACCGGGTGAGGAGAATCACCCTCCACCTCGATATACTCAGGCGAAGCCTGGGAAGATTCTGGTGCCTCAACCCCACTAATCGACCCGAGCGTGGCTTCAATCTACTAGGGTGTAGCCTCAACTACCTCATCTCCAAGAGAAAAGAGCTCCTACTCACTGCTCCCAGCCCGGCGCTGCCCCTTGGAAGCGGTCTTCTTCTTCCTCCTCTTGGACCCCTCGGCCTGAGCAGCAGATTTGCTCAAACTAAGTTTGGTAGCTATATCAGTGGCAGGCTGCTACCACAAGACTCAGAGGTCCTCTACCTCCAGATCGTCGCGGAGTCACTTTCGAGGCACAGGAGGAGAGCTAGGATGAGAGCCCTCCTCCGGTTGCTTGTTAAAAGACAGCACAGCAGCACGAGCAAGGTCAGAAGCAGGAATGAAAGATATGCCAACAGCACAGAGGATGGTGTTGTCGAACAGGTTCTCCCAGCGTCGTGACCCCTTATAGGCCTGGATCCTCTCCAAGCCCTGCAACTCCTCAGCTAAAAGCATCTCCGACTCTAGGCCCTCCTTCTTGATCTCTGGCCATGTAGGACAAGCCAGGATCGAGTCAGCGCCCATGATGATGAAAAACCTTTCTCGCCATCCTTTATTCATCTCAGCGATGTTGGACACGAGGTTGTAGTCACCCACTATTTACAGATAAAAGTGCCCCCCCTCTCTTGCCAGCTTTGACACATACCTAAATGACCTAACATGCCCAATGTCGATCTGACATCTACTCAGTGGCAAATAATGAGGAAGCCCAGCAAGAAAGCAAGAGAGTTCAGTGCCAATTGCACCGGTGCAATCCCCAAAGCCCTGAAGACCTTCTATAGGAATGGATGTGATGGTAAGCGGAGGCCTAGTCGAGATGGTGCCAGTAGAACAGCGCCAGACCTCTACCGTGATGATAGACGAATTGATCTCTCAACGGAACGGATAGTGTGTAGACACTGGGGATGTCATAATCTAGAGTATATTGCTCCAAACAGCCCATAAGCACCTTCGAGTGGTATGAGCACAACAAGGCAATTCTGGCCTCGTTGCGAGCCATAGCAGGTTGAGCACTAGAAGCCATCAAAGCAGGAGAAGAGGTAATTGGAGTGCGGCGAAAATTATGAAGAAGAAGGTGCGCTCGCAATGGCGAAACAAAGGCTCTAGGGTTTTTAGGGTTTTTTTGGCAAAGTAAAGAGGAGAAGAAAAAAGAGGAATAGTATATATGAGTAAAGAGGAGAGTGGTAAGAAACTGATGGATGGCACGATTTACGGGAAAACCGCTGGCGGTTTTCAAAAACCGAAGCGACGTCCTGTTAAAAAAGGCGCCACTCTGTCAAAACTGCCACACGATCTTCGCTGATGTAAGAAACATCAAATCACAGCTGTCTTCTAGCAAGGACGGATCGGGTTTTAGTATGGGCCGCTTTATTTCTCGAACTAGGCTTCCCGAGTTCGAGTGAAAAGAGGCCAATGTTTTATCCTGGAAATTACCAAGACCAATAAGAGCGGCCACATGATAATTAACTGATCAACACATTCGCAAGCATAAGCCGGATGGTGAGCCGACCGACTCGCCTCGTGATTCAGATCCGGGATGAAAGGCGCTTCTGACCCGGATCCCACTGGATGTCTGACTTGGAGACGAAAGGCGTTCTCCACTCAGACCAAAAACAAGGCATCTCGAACAGTGGAATGACTTGACAAGCGTCATCAAAAGTCACGATTGCACAGTCTGTGCCCGCACTTTGCTGCCTAGTCACCATCAAGCATTTAATGTGGCGTCAGTCATTATGACTGTAGATGGTTAAAATATACTTCTGTCTGGGCCAATATTTAGCTTGGATCTAAGAAGTGAACGCCCATGGGCTAAACACTTTGAATGGGCCCAAAGTCAAACCCGCAACAAGCTATAGCGAAAGTCGTTTGACAAAGAATGTGAACCTCGCTACACAGCCCATCTCGACTCGACCCGACCAAGTCAAGCGAAGGTCGACTCTCAAACAGTCGTAGAGGATCTCGCCATGTAGCTCGTCTCGACTTGACTCAACCAAGTCAAGAACGAGTCGACTCCCAAAACACACTCCAGGCCGAGCCGAAAGGCATCATCAATCGGCCAAATCATGAGTCGGATTCTGTGTCAAATTCGAACTCATAGATGAAGTTTGCCAACCAATGAACTTTATTCATGGCAATTGAAGTGGACCAAGTCATCCACTTCCGAAGAAGACTCGCCCACGTCCTCAGCGAGCCTCACCCATGTTTTCAGTGACCCTCGCCCATGTCTTCAGCGAACATCGCCAAATCAGCGAACCTCGCCAAATAGCCGTTTGAGAGCTATTTTTAAGGGAATAACTATTCCCCACTATCTCCTATTTTAATGGCCACTTAATCCATAATTAAAGGTCATTAACTCTCTCTTTTAACCTATAAAAGGAGAGGAGATTGCTCATTTTGAAGCCCCGATCAGATCATAGAGAGATCAACTCACACACATAAAGAGATCACCACTATCGCACTTGCAATTCTATTGAGCAAAGCTGCTAAGAGAAGACTGAGCTATCTTCCAAGCAACTAAGTTCTCATCAACAGCAAAAGACTCGTCGTCTTTGTAGTACGTCAATGGAATACAAGATCGACATTCCATCGTCACACAGAAAAGGGCCCCAAGAAATATAAATTTTTCTTTTATTTCACTATAGTTTTTTATTGTAATCTGAGTTAATTGCAATATTAAAAGACCCGAAACAATGACCTTTTGAGCCAGAGCCTTCAAAACTCCTAGGACACGCTATTACTCCAACAGTTCCATCACTGTGCAAAGGCGACTCGGCCAGTTAGCTACCGTCACGTGTAAAGTAGGGTCTGAACCAATACTGCACACATTTGGTTAAAATTACCTATGTGCCCCCATAAACCCTCTATAAATAATGGTGATTCCCACCAAACCAAGGTATGCAAATTTACACATTAAAAGTCAACAAGATTATATTCTGTTTTTCTTTTCAGATTAACTAGAAACAGTCACTGACTTGAGCGTCGGAGGACACGCTGGAGGAAACAACCTGTGGTGCCTCTAACCTCTGTTATCTATGTAGCGATGAACAACGCAAAGATCCAAAACGGGAGAATCAACCATCAAAGGCGATTAAGGGACCCAAAAAATTGAGTTTAACCCTCCTAAATCACGCATCAACTTCTCGATGTAAACACTAACGTAGCATACTTTATAATGTTTCTGATAGGGAACTCTCTGAAGAAGCAAGCCTTCATGATCAAGGACCTTGCCAGGGAGAAGGGAATTCATGAGTTTGTGCAGGAGGAAGATGTGACACAGCTTGGAGAAAACTTGTGAAGGAACTATTTATGTGGTTTTTTTTTATCACTCTCCCTCATTTCTGTTAAATTATATTAGGACCGTGTCCATGCAATTGACTTTATTTAATAAACAAAAAATATTCATATTAGTCTAATATATATTTGAGATGTTGTATACATGCTATAAAAAGTTAGAATCAAGTTTGGAAGTGAAAAGAGCATGACAACAAGTTAATCACTGTTAATTCTAGAAAAATATCAGAAGTGAAAATCATGTTGGAGCAATATAAGAGTGTCCGTCTTTTGTTACAAATCTATGAATAATAACACAACTCATTTCAGAGATATATAGCTCAAGATATTAATGTTTTAGCGAGACAATATCGAAAGAATCAGCAGCATGTTAGAAGATGCGCGGAGGTTGAAAC
Organism: Asparagus setaceus; assembly: GCA_012295165.1. Taxonomy (NCBI): domain Eukaryota; kingdom Viridiplantae; phylum Streptophyta; class Magnoliopsida; order Asparagales; family Asparagaceae; genus Asparagus; species Asparagus setaceus. Next base: position 51,811,123 of record CM022704.1, on the reverse strand, counting down.
TTGCACCGACCATAACTTTTTACTCGGTTATCAGAATTACTATTATAATAGCTTTTCAAAAATCTCTTGATGTGAAATATTAATCATCGATGATTTGAGAAACCATCAATGACTAAATTTTCCAAAAATATTCCAATCATCGATGACCAAGTGTGGTCATCGACAATTGCACTCAACCATTGATGATTAAGTTGCTGATTTTAGAAATTTGATCTGACTTTCGATTTAATCTAAGTCATTCATTACTAGTGGTATGTAAGCTCTTTCCTCACATTTTTCATCAGAGGTTTGTGATCTAATTCAGAGAGAAAAAGAAAGAGGGTGAGAGAGAGCTAGGATTTCAATTTGGTGTGAGGATCTTGGTCACGCTTCTCAAAAAACATCCTCAACATAGTTCTTTATCATCTGATCATCTACCATTTGAGGAGTGCTGCCTTTAAACTTCATTATCATTGTCGTTCTTCTCAGAATTTTACTATTATCATTTATGAGAACAATTTGCATAATCAAAGGGTGGAAAGATTATTCTAGTTGTGCTTATTTGATATTTGATACTTTATATGAAATTTGTTTTTACGGTGCACTCAAGCCGGGGTAATTTGAGGGTTTACGGTGTACTCAAGCAAGGGTTGATTAAGGGATTCATCACTAGCTAGGGCTAGGGATACTCATGTGTAAAGAGTTTAGGTTAGACGACTAGTTTGGGAGAAAGTAGGGTTTTGGTCTTGGAAGCCTACAGAATCGAGTGTATAATTCAGAGAACTTTCGTATAGTGAGGAAGCCTCTTCACTGGAAGGAAGAACAGATATAGGATTATTTATCCAGACCATTATAAAACCTTATGCGTTCTGACTGTGTTTATTTTATGTGATTTGTATTCTTTATTATTTTGCTTACTATTGGTTTTTATTCTGCTGCATATTATGATATCAAGAAAAAAAATAGGTAATCCTATTCACCCTTCCTCTAGGCTTACATCTTAGATCTAATAAAGTGTTATCAGAGCTTGAAATACTTTTAAAAATTTATTTACGGGGAGTAGCGGAGGAGTTTTGAAATAAGAGAAGCCCAATTGTAATGGGGAGCTTGAAAAACCTATATCTCATGTTTCATATATGCACACATGTAGCGGGAGCTTGCATATTATATTCATATGTCGTGAAATAGAGAATGTGCATAATTCATGTATCTCAAACATTCATACTTGTGATTTCAATTTCTAGTTTGTTATTATTAAAAGGGGGAGATTGTTAGGACCGTTTCCATATAATCGACTTAATTTGATGAATAACAAATATTCATATTGGTCTAATATATATATTTGAGATAATACATACAGGTTATAAAAAGTTAGAATCAAGTTTGAAAGTGAATGGAAGTGCATAGAGCAAGATAATAAGTTAATCGCAGCTAATTCTGAAAATATACCATAAGTGAAAATCATGTTTGAGCATATGAGATTGTCCGTATCTTTTTCACGAATCTACAGTAACAAATAGAACTCAACTCGAAGATGTATAGCTCGAGATATAAATATTTTGGCGAGACAAGGTTGAAACAATCAGCCGCATGTTGGAAACATGCACATAGACTGAAACTTGCATGGGCCATAACTTTTGGTTCGATTATCAGAATTGCTATTATGATATATTTTCGACAAGCTCTTGATGTGATATATTGATCATTGATGATTTGAAAAACCATTGATGACTAAATTTTTCGGAGACATTCCAATCATCGATGACCAAGTATGATCATCCATGATCAAGTGGTCATCGATGATTGAACTTGACCATCCATGATTAAGCTGTTGATTTTGAAATTCTGATATGATTTTTTATTTAATATGAGCCGCTCATTGCTAGGGGTATATAAGCTATTTCCTCGCGTTTTTCATCAAAAGTTCCTGACCTAATTCATAGAGAGAGAGAGAGAGCTTCAATTTGGTGAAAAGATCTTACTCAGGCTTCTCAGAAAGCATCCTCGATGTCATTCGTCATCATCTGGTCACCTACCATTCGAGGAGTACTGCCCTTTGACTTCATCATCATCGTAGTTTTTCTTAGAGATTCACTATTATCATAGAGGAAAACGGTTTGCATAATCAATTGGCTGTAAGATCATTCTAGTTGTGCTTATTTGATGTTTGATATTTTGTACTAAATTTATTTTTATGACGCCCTCAAGCCGAGGTGAGTTGAGGGTGTACGGCGTACTCAAGTCGGGGTTAATTGAGGGATTTGTCACTAGCTAGGGCTAGGGATACTCGTATATGAAGAGTTTGGTTCAGACGACTAGTTTGGGAAAAACTAGGGTTCCTGTTTTGTAAGCCTACTGAATCGGGTGTATGATTCAAAGAACTTTCACATAGTGAGGAAGTCCCTTTACAAGAAAGAATAGTGGATGTAGGATTGTTTATCCGAACCACTATAAAATCTTATGTGTTCTGGCTGTGTTTATTTTCTATGATTTGCATTGTTTACTATTTTGCTTACTATTGTTTTTGCTGCATATTACATCTACGATATGGAAAAATAGTAAACAATGCTATTCACCCTACCTCTAGGCTTGCATCTTGGATCCAACAACCTATATGTTAGTTTGGTCTAAATTGAGCTGGACATGTCAACTCTCGAATGTTTATCTTTTTATCTGTTAACGTTACCATCCTATTAAATTGTTTACGACTAATACAGCTATGGAATAATTTGCAGTGACGTCAAATGACCACTCCTTCATCTTGATTCCATAGGTGATTTACCGTTAATTATTTCATGGGTATGCTCTACTAGATTTCTTTTTGCTATATATATAATACGTGAATAGGGCATCTCGCCCTATTTTTGCTTTAAAAAAATGTTTGGACTTTTGGCATTCACCCATAAAGTTTGAAACTCACACTTAATCCCCTATAGTTTGCGAATGTCTAAATTATTAAATTGACCTAAAAATTGACACACGGTTTCTAATAAGGCCTAAAAATTGACTCAGGCGACAATAAGGCCTAAAAAGTGACTCACTTAACCAATAAGGCCTACTCCGGCGACTGAAATTTTTCAAACTTACATTTTAGTCCTCTAAATTTTAATTCTTCTTTCTTTTTACCCCCTCCCTCCCTCCTCCATCTCTCTTTCTCTCTCCGCTCCTCCTCCCTCCATCTCTCTCTCTCTCCTCCTCCTCCATCTCTCTTTCTCTCCTCCTCCTCCATCTCTCTTTCTCTCCCTCCCCTCCATCCTCCATCTCTCTTTCTCTCCCCATCCCTCCATCCTCCATCTCTCTTTCTCTCCCTCCCCTCCATCCTCCATCTCTCTTTCTCTCCCTCCCCTCCATCCTCCATCTCTCTTTCTCTTCCTCCCCTTCATCATTGTTTTGAGGAGGGATGGAGGCAATGAGGAAGGGGAGAGAGAGAGAGAGAGAGAGAGAGAGAGAGAGAGAGAGAGAGAGAGAGAGAGAGAGAGAGAGAGAGAGAGAGAGAGAGAGAGAGATGGAGGAGGAGGAGGGGAGGGAGAAAGAGAGATGGAGGATGGAGGAAGGGGGGAGAGAGAAAGAGATGGAGGAGGAGGGAAGAAGACAATGGGGAAGGGGGGAGAGAGAGAGATGGAGGGAGGAGGAGGGGAGAGAGAAAGAGAGATGGAGGATGGAGGGATGGGGGAGAGAGAAAGAGAGATGGAGGAGGGAGGGAGGGGGTAAAAAGAAAGGAGAACTAAAGTTTAGAGGACTAAAATAAGAAAATTCCAAAGTAGGCCGATTAAGTGAGTCACTTTTTAGGTTTTATTGTCGCCTGCGTCAATTTTTAGGCCTTATTGGAAACCATGTGTCAATTTTTAGGCCAATTTGGTAATTTAGACGTTTGCGAATTCTAAAAAAATCCAAAATATTTTGACTTTTCCATTTAATCCCCATAAATAGTGTTAGATAATCTGATAAAAAGACCAAAAATACTCCTTTTACATTAACACAATAATTATTAAATTAATAACTCTAATTATACTTCTATTTAAATTATATCTAGATTAACTTAAATTAGAGAGCAAAAAATAGAGGGGAGAAGTTCATTGGCAGAGTGGTGAGTTGTACTAGGAATTAGGGGGCGGGCGGACGAGCCATTTCGTGAATGAATGGAATGTCTGTCTATCCATATTTGTTCTTTTTTTATATGACGGGTCATATATAAGCTTTTTTTTAGTCTGATGCCACTATTAGAATATAAAATTATAATCATCAACTCTCACTATAATTTTGCAGTTTTAATGTAGTGGCTGGGTTCTTAAGATGGTATCAGAGCAATATAAGTTCCAATCCTAAAAAAATTAATACCGTTGCATGAATCCAAGTTTCAGTCCATAATAAGAGCGCTCAACCTACGGGAGCATGTTAGAATATAAAATTATAACCATGAACTTTCACTATAACTTTAAAGTTTTGATATAGTAGCATGATCCTTAAGAGAACCCTTTCTCCAGCGATGGGGTTATGGTTACGAGAAAGAAGGAAAAGATGGATGTGGGAGGGGAAGAGAGCGGTGTGTATGCAAAATTAAAACATTTTAAGGTATATATGTAAAAATTATTAATAAAAAGATACAAAAGAGAGAGATATTTTAGTCATTTTATCTTGCCATGAGGGTTAAACTTAACGGTCTTAAATTTTCAGGGTTTTGTAACAAAACTTAACGGGAAGTTGAGTGATAGTTTTAAAATTCTTGAGGACAAACTGCCAAATGGCCCAAACTAATTAAGGAGTGGTGGGTTGTCCTAGCGACAGGTTTTTCGGGGGTGGAATTCTCTGGAGACCCTTTCTCCAAGGACGGGGTTAGGCTGATGACATAAAGGTGAGAGAGGAGTGCATATGCAAAATTGAAATAGTTTAGGGGTTGTATGCAAAAATCATTTCTAAAAGATAAAAAGAGAAGGCTATTTTAGTCGTTTTATCTTGCCAAGAGGTATGTCCATGCAAAATTGAAACATTTTAAGGTGTCTATGCAAAAATCATTACTGAAAAGATAAGTGTGGGATATTTTAGTCATTTTATCTTGCCATGAGGATTAAACTTATCAGTATTAAAATCTGAGGGTTTTCTTAGTAAACTTATTGGGGTTAAGTGAGAGTTTTAAAATTCTTGAAGATTAAGTGCCAAATGCCCAAACTTGTTAGGGTTAAGTAAAATGTTCCCTATTTTAATTCTAACAGAAATGTGACACCCACATTTTCCATGAATTCCAAAAATTCATTTAAACAGATCGTCTTTGTATGTCATAAGCAGGATCCAAATTACAGACCTGGTAATAGAAAACAGAACGAGAAAATGGAACTAATTCGGAGACATTTTCTCCAATGGGCCGGGTTATGGTCTTATCTCTAACATCTAGTCTTGATGATGGGCTAGTGTTAGGCCTTTCTATTCAATCTATAATGCAACTTAAATTACCTTATAGATTAGGGCCATGATGTAATTTGTCGAAAGAAATTATTTGGCTGTTTGTTTCTTTTGTTAACCTACTTGTTAGTGCGGAAGGTTTCATTGTTCACCCGTTACCATCATTTTTAGTGGATAAAAATAATGAAGATTATGACTACTTTCTTTATACTAACCCGTCTGAAAAAGAGCAATAGTAAAATTCTCATTTTGAATGATTAACTCATTTTAACTCTTCTAAAGGAGTTATCTTAATCCTTTTGCAACTTTTATATTTGACAAATTATGGAGTTAACTCACTTTATTCTTTGTGTAGATCTCTTTTTTTTTGTGACAGGTTAAAGAGGGGTAATTCTTTTTAGTCTTTCACTTAACCCATGGCTAAACAAAACTTAGATAATTGAGAAATAACTAATATAAATCTAGTGACACTTAGATAATTGAGAAATTACTAAATCTAGTGACACTTCAGGATTTATCCATTACCTAGAGGCAAGCTTATGGCACATAGCAACTAGCACAACCTAACCTCACAAGTTGATTGAACTTTAACCAAAATCAATGAAAAAAAATGGAACATGGGTCCATATTAAACGTCAGTTGATCAAACAAAAGAATAAAAATGGAGAATAATATTATAAGTGACAGCATAGTTTTTGGCTGATTTAAGCCACTGCGTGATGAGCATGGCTCCCGCGTAGCACCTTCTTATGCTATCATTTAGGACTTTATTATAATTTAATCATATGCTGACGAGGATAAATTGAGAACTTACGCAACTTACAAAATAGATTATTCTCTGTTGATTAAACTAATTGGGACGGTGCAAATTGATCTACATTAAGCTAGTGCAATAATACATCTGCGCGCTATTACAATTTAAATACCTCGAGCTAAAATTTTGAGTTGAAAACGATGTTATAGAATTCGGATTATGTATCAATCATGATACATATCTAATCATGCAGCAAATGGCAAGAGAAGAGCCATTTTCTAAAGATTAAGGAAGAAGTTTACGCTGTTGGAGAGTGATACAATTTTTGCTTTTAGTGTGTTCGTCTCGACCAAATTTTATTTTGAATATTAAGAAGAAAAAAAAAAGGTAATCTATTGTGTGCTAACGTCTCCAAAAAGCTAGAATAGTTTTCACTAGAGTTTATTTTTAAGTTTTAATACTTAAATTAGGATAATTAAATAATATCTCACGTATATTTTCCATGTTAGCTTCCATTTGACTATTCTAGTTATTAAGTTAAGGAGCAATTTAACTTGACAATTGACATGTTGATGTGTATGATAAGACCCTATTTGGTTCGCTCACAACAAAAGATGGAAAATGAAAACTTCTATAAAAAAAATCACATTTTCTTATATTTCTTTATATTTCCTAAAAATGATGTTTTAGTCCTGTTTAATAGAAAACAAGGCTGTAGAAATATACCACTATAAATTTCCTCAATTTCCTATGATTGGTTGGGGACAAAAACTTAAAAATAAAAATATCAAAAGCATATTTCCATAATTACTTATGTTTGGATAGAGATGAAATATCATGGAAATGTAAAAATAATTAACAGAGACGATTAAAAGTGAGGTGTTAATTATTAGATAACTTTATTATTCATCTTGTCGTGAACTATGCTGTTGGAGAGTGATACAATCATGTAACCAACCAAACAGGCCCTAAGTACAGTGCACACAGAAGGTTGTTTATTCCTCCGTGAACAACACAACACAATAATTGTACTGAAGAAAGCTTGTCTTGGATGAACGCCTCATTCGTTCAAGATTGCTTTTGTCTTTCTACCATAGAGGAAGATTCTTTTATCCTCAATTATAATATTATTCAATATTAACTCGAGGAAAGATATTAAATGGAACATTGGTCTATATTAAACGTCAGTTGGTTCCATGATTGTCGGAAACATATTCTCAATCAAAAAAATCTATTTTTGTGAGTTTCTTTGGATTTTCAAGAAATATATTTCTTATGTTTGGTTCGCATTGAATTGAGTAAAGAAAATAGGTTACCATCCTTCTTGATGTTTGTTTCGCAAAAAAATAATTAAAAAAAAGGGGAAACTCAAATATTTTAATCCCCAAATTATTGCCCAGAGAATACGCATGCTCACTCAACCAATATTTTAATCCCGAGTTAATAGTTTTCCACTCCCATTTCCTAGCTTTGAGCTTGGAAATGAGGGTCTCCCGTTTTACTGATGTGGAAGGGTTTTCTACACCTCATTTACCTAAAACCAATTGCCAAACAAAAAGATGAAGTAGAAATCTAAGGACTACTTTTTCCTTGATGTAGACCTTGTCAGAGAATGGAAATTAAGTTCTAGGGGTTTTTTTTAGCGAACCAAAAACATCCCCTTATGATATATGGTCTTTCTCTTTCACGGGAGCTTTAATAGGCCAACATAATTTATCTAGAACACCTTCATATTTAAAAAGAAAGAGAAAATCAATATTAACTAGAAGAAAATTTGTATTTAGAGAGCATTTATCAACAATCTAAGGTTCTTACTTCTCTCTCATCTTCAATTACGTATGAATAAAACATAGGAGTTTGCAATATTATGAGATCGCAAAGATTATAACTGGTGGATATTCACGATGATTTAAGTGCACAGTTGAAGGATCCTGTGAAGCACGTGGGTGGATACCCACGTGGGGACCACGAATTTTCGTGGTTGAGCAGCAAACCGCGTGAAAAGATTTTTCACGCGGTTTTCGGGTGGGGGCCACCACGAGCATCTCGTGCTCACGAGCACGAGCACAGGCTCGTGGGGGCCACCCCTTTGACGCATTTTGTACGCGTTTTCTCATTGTATAAATGGGTTGGAGCAACTAGGGTTTTGAGGATTTTTGGAGGCCGAAAATCAGGGGAGAAAGAGGATTTTTGGAGCAGCCGTCATCCCTTGTTTGAGCAGTCTTTTTTAGGGTTTTGAGCATTCTTTTGAGGGAGATATTTGTGAGGGTTTAGAGAGCTTTGTTCTAGGGTTTTGATGTGAGATTTGTACCCTATTTGTACTCTCTTTCTCTCAAATAGTAGATCTCCCCCCTCCTTGTCCCGTGGACGTAGGCAACTTGCCGAACCACGTAAATTGGTGTGTCGCTATTTGTGGTATTTAATTTGTAATAGCTTTTAGGTTCCCTCAACAGGTCAGTCCTAGAACTAATGAGAGGAAGAGTAAATATCCCACTTTGTTGAGATATTTGCTTCAGATTCTTATTTCCTTGGTGAGACGGGAATTCTTATTAAGATCTAGCTCTCTTGTTGTGGCCATTATTCGGTAGAGGTGCTGCCGAAATTTTTCGCTGCGCACAACAAGTGGTATCAGAGACCAGGTTTCAGATCTAGGGTTTTGGAGTTTGGTGGAGGAAGATTCTTGTGTGAAGCTTAGTTCTTGGAGTTCTCGGCTTCGGTGGACATAGCATTAGGAGTTGTCGTTGGAGATTTCGCTTTCCTCGTGTGGTTAGGAAATCTATTTGGAATCCGATCTAGGGTTCAGTTGGGTGATTCTTTAATCCTATCAAAGTTGTTCTTTCTCTACAATTTAAAGTTAGTTTGCAATGGGAGAAGGAGGTGAAAGCAGCAAGTCAATGGCGAGTACAATACAAATGCAAGTTGGTTTTCAGAACACCAAAATTAATGTGGTGAAGTACGATGGCAAAATCAACTTTGGTTTGTGGATGAGCGACGTACAGGATGCGCTTAATGCTCAAAATTTGGAGGAGACCATCATGGTCCAAGAGAGGCCACCTAAATATGAAGAGGAGGTGGGATAAGATGAATAGGAACGCGTGTGGGGTGATCAGGTCCTGTTTGGAACAGAAGCTGAAATATGATGTGATTGGGGTGACGTCTGCAATGAAGATGTGGAAAATTCTCAACAATAAGTATCTCACGAAGAGTGTTGAGAACAGGTTGCACTTGCTGCGAAGACTCTTCAGGTTTCAGATGTCCGGAAGTACCTCACTAGCGGCTCATGTAAACAACTATACTAAGTTGTTGTCCGACTTGGCAAATGTTGATGAAAAGATAACGAATGAGTACAATGTAGTTATTTTATTGGGCTCCTTACCGGATGAGGAGTATGATACCTTTGTACTCACCTTGTTGAACGGACGCACATCTATCGCCTATAGGAAGTTACTAACGATTGACCAACCATGATTTGAGGAGGAAGGATAAGGAGACTTCCAATGCGAGTACTTCAGCGCAGGCCTTGTCGACGAGAGGTAGAAGCCCATATCCGAAAGGTGGCAATAGAGGGAGGTCAAAGTCAAGAAGGCGCCACCAATTGTCAAAGAACCAATGTGCATTCTGCAAAGAGCAGGGACATTGGAAGAGAGATTGTCCAAAGCTCAAGGAGAAAGAAAATGGTAAGAAAAAGGGCCCGAAGGCCAATGAGGTGAATATTGCTAAAGGCGGTGATTCTGATGATTCATGCTATTCTCTATTGATTACTCCGGAGGTGAATTATGTGGAAGCATCGATTGATGCTTGATTCGATGGGAAATAAATGATTACCTCCTAGAGTTGCAAGTATACAACCTTATCAAGTTATAGTATTTAAGATTATCGATCCCACGAGGAACGGAAGTAGGAAGAGTTTTGCTCAAGTTTTGGTTCTCAAATTATGCGACAATTAGGAGTTTATGTACAAATAAAATGAAAATAAGAAAATGGTGAAAGTGGATGTGGAGAGATAAAAGAGAGTGGATTGTGGATTATGTGCAAAAGAGGAGAAAATAAAGTTGAGAATGTGGTTGTGGTTATATGCACATAATAACAAAACTAGGTTTGAGATTATATGCACATGAAGGAATATGAGATTGAGAGAGAAGTAAAAATCAATGAAATCAAAAATAAAGGAAAATAACAAACAAATGAAAACAAGGATAAGAGGAAAATAAAGAAGGTAAAGTATGGAGCATTTATCAACAATCTAAGGTTCTCTCATCTTCAATTACGTATGAATAAAACATAGGAGTTTGCAATATTATGAGATCGCAAAGATTATAACGGTGGATATTCACGATGATTTAAGTGCACGCTTGAAGGATCTCGTGAAGCACGTGGGTGGATACCACGGGGACCACGAATTTTCGTGGTTGAGGAAGAAACCGCGTGAAAAGATTTTTCACGCTGCTGGTGGCCACCACGACGCTCAGTTCACGCACGCAGCACGTGCTCGTGGGGCCACCCCTTTGACGAGTTTTGTACGCGTTTTCTCATTGTATAAATGGGTTGGAGCAACTAGGGTTTTGAGGATTTTTGGAGGCCGAAAATCGTGGGAGAAAGAGGATTTTGGAGCACCGTCATCCTTTGTTTGAGCAGTCTTTTTAGGTTTTGAGCATTCTTTTGAGGGAGATATTTTGGGGTTTAGAAGCTTTGTTCTAGGGTTTTGATGTGAGATTTGTACCCTATTTGTATTCTCTCTCTCAAATAGTAGATCTCCTCCTTGTCCGCGTCAGCAACCTTGCCAACCACGAATGGTGTGTCGCTATTTGTGGTATTTAATTTGTAATAGCTTTTAGGTTCCCTCAACAGTCAGTCCTAGAACTAATGAGAGGAAGAGTAAATATCCCACTTTGTTGAGATATTTGCTTGATTCTTATTTCCTTGGTGACGGAATTCTTATTAAGATCTAGCTCTCTTGTTGTGGCCATTATCAGAGAGGTGTCAGCCGAATTTTTCGCTACAACAAGTGGTATCGAGACCGTGTTTCAGATCTAGGGTTTGGAGTTTGGTGGAGGAAGATTCTTGTGTGAAGCTTAGTTCTTGGAGTTCTCGGCCGTGGACATAGCATTAGGAGTTGTCGTTGGAGATTTCGCTTTCCTCGTGTGGTTAGGAAATCTATTTGGAACTGATCTAGGGTCTGGTGGGTGATTCTTTAATCCTATCAAAGTTGTTCTTTCTCTACAATTTAAAGTTAGTTTGCAATGGGAGAAGGAGGTGAAAGCAACAAGTCAATGGCGAGTACAATACAAATGCAAGTTGGTTTTCGAACACCAAAATTAATGTGGTGAAGCACGATGGCAAAATCAACTTTGGTTTGTGGATGACGACGCATGTGATGCTTTAATGCTCAAAATTTGGAGGAGACCATCATGGTCCAAGAGAGGCCACCTAAATATGAAGAGGAGGTGGGATAAGATGAATAGGAACGCGTGTGGGGTGATCAGGTCCGCTTGGGAACGTAGTGAAATATGATGTGATTGGGGTGACGCCTCGCAATGAAGATGTGGAAAATTCTCAACAATAAGTATCTCACGAAGAGTGTTGAGAACAGGTTGCACTTGCTGCGAAGACTCTTCAGGTTTCAGATGTCCGGAAGTACCTCACTAGCGGCTCATGTAAACAACTATACTAAGTTGTTGTCCGACTTGGCAAATGTTGATGAAAAGATAACGAATGAGTACAATGTAGTTATTTTATTGGGCTCCTTACCGGATGAGGAGTATGATACCTTTGTACTCACCTTGTTGAACGGACGTACATCTATCAGCTATAGGGAAGTTACTAACGCATTGACCAACCATGATTTGAGGAGGAAGGATAAGGAGACTTCCAATGCGAGTACTTCAGGCGAGGCCTTGTCGACGAGAGGTAGAAGCCCATATCCGAAAGGTGGCAATAGAGGGAGGTCAAAGTCAAGAAGGCGCCACCAATTGTCAAAGAACCAATGTGCATTCTGCAAAGAGCAGGGACATTGGAAGAGAGATTGTCCAAAGCTCAAGGAGAAAGAAAATGGTAAGAAAAAGGGCCCGAAGGCCAATGAGGTGAATATTGCTAAAGGCGGTGATTCTGATGATTCATGCTATTCTCTATTGATTACTCCGGAGGTGAATTATGTGGAAGCATCAGATTGGATGCTTGATTCTGATGGGAAATAAATGATTACCTCCTAGAGTTGCAAGTATACAACCTTTATCAAGTTATAGTATTTAAGATTATCGATCCCACGAGGAACGGGAAGTAGGAAGAGTTTTGCTCAAGTTTTGGTTCTCAAATTATGCGCGACAATTAGGAGTTTATGTACAAATAAAATGAAAATAAGAAAATGGTGAAAGTGGATGTGGAGAGATAAAAGAGAGTGGATTGTGGATTATGTGCAAAAGAGGAGAAAATAAAGTTGAGAATGTGGTTGTGGTTATATGCACATAATAACAAAACTAGGTTTGAGATTATATGCACATGAAGGGAATATGAGATTGAGAGAGAAGTAAAAATCAATGAAATCAAAAATAAAGGAAAATAACAAACAAATGAAAAACAAGGATAAGAGGAAAATAAAGAAGGTAAAGTATGGAGGATTAATTAAAGATATGAGGAATCTAGAGTAGATCCACTTAGCTTATCTCAATCTCATGAAAATGAGTTGGATTTGTTAGCTAGTTTCAAACAATCTCTAGGGATCCCACGAATATTAGCTCCACACTTAGAAAAGGGTAATTCCCTAGAGGGTTCTAGCCTCAAGGTGAATTAAAGAAAAGGAAAATCTATTCTAGAAAGTAAATACAAGAATTAAATACATTGCATGAAAGTAAATTGCATGGAATTAAATTGCATGAAAGTAAATTGCAAGAAAGTAAATTGCATGAAAGTAAATCTATTCTACAAACAAGAAAATAAAGAAGAAAATGAAAAGAAATAAAATAGAAACCAACAACTCTGATCTTAATCTAATCCTCCTTTGGTCCTTGGATTAGAAGAAGAGAAAGGAAATTGAAGGTGAAACATTTCATTTATTGTGTAACAAAAGTTATAATTTTGGAAGGTCTTCTCAATTAAGAGTGACCCTCCTCTCCAAATGGAGTTTTACAAAATATTTCACACTCAAAACCCTCACCTTCACCCTATTTATAGCCCAACGGAGTTGATGTGAACCATTGGATCAAACCTAGCCAAAAAGGAAGAGAAATCTACCATTAATTGAATACATTTGCAAACCGTCGGTTGGCGATCGGTTAACCAACCGATTAATAACGGTTGTAACGATTAGTCAACGATTGGTTCCCAACCGAATTTATCTTTTCTTGATTTTTCTTCATGAATTTCTCTTGGGTCATTTTGGTATCTTGGGCCTTTGTTTGTCTTGATTTGGGCTTCAAATATTGGTAGAAATTGAGAGAATTTGAGTCATTTGGGCTTTTATTCATTATTTCTTTATTAGCCGCAAAATAAGATAAAAATAATTATTAGTAATATCGTTATTCATATAACATAGGTAATAAGGGTATAAAATGTAATTAAAATGTGATAATCGATTCTAAGACTACTTATCATGTGACCCCTACGCGAGACTGGTTTGCATCTTTTGAGAAAGTCGACGGGTGTTGTTGTCATGGGAAATGATCAACCTGGCATTTGTGGGATAGATGCTGTGCGGATCGGGATGCACGATGGAGTAGTCCGTGAGTTGAAGGAGGTGAGATTTGTTCCTCGGCTAAAGAAAAATCTTATCTCGCTTGGAGCTTTGGAGGCGAAGGGATTCAATTTGACTTTTAAAAGCGGTGTAGGGAAGGTTACTAAAGGATCTTTGGTGGTGATGAAGAGTCCATGTCGAAATTTATACTATCTGAATGGAAGCAAGATTAGCCCGCGTTGCTTGATTATTTGAGTGAGACGAGGGCGAGCTTTGTACTTGGTTAGAACACCGAGTGAAAGATCCTGCAGAGTTATGCAAGAGGGCTATTAAAGGAGCCAAGAGTGGAAAAGTTAAGTTACGTGAGCATTGTGTTCTTGGCAAGCGGACAAAGGTGAAGTTCGAACGACCATCCATCGGACAAAGGGTATTCGAACTACGTGCACCGCAGGCGTTTGGGGTCCTACCTAGACGGCATCACTTGGTGGTAGATATTGGTTCGTCCGTTTGTTGATGACTATTCTAAGCGATGTTGGGTGTACACCATGACGAAGAAGAGTGAAGTCCTAGATATATTCGTGGAGTGGAAGAAGAGATTAGAACTGCAGACCGGGAGAAAGATCAAGACGTTGAGATCCCACAACGGTGGTGAGTATACTTTAGACCCTTTCGCCAGCCTATGTCGAGCGAGGGCATAGAGACACTTCACTGCAGTCATACACCGCAACAGAATGGGGTGGCAGAGAGATTAAATCGGTCTTTGCTGGAGAAGATTCGATGTTTATTGTCGCATAGTAGTTTGGAGAAGATCTTTTGGGCTGAGACACTTACATATGCGAGCCACCTCATCAACAGCCTGCCTTCATCTGCGATTGGGAGAAAGACCCCTATGGAGAAGTGGTCGAGAGCCAAGACGAGATTATGACCAGCTCAAGGTATTTGGGTGCCCGCATTTTATCATGTGAGAACAGATAAATTGAAACCGCTGAGCTAGAAGGCCATATTTGTAGGATTTAAGCGTGGTGTCAAAGGATACAAGCTATGAGATCCATTGATAAGAAGATTGTCGAGTAGAGGCGTCACATTTGATGAGGCTTCTATCTTGAAGCTTCCCAACTCTCATCGGTGGAGAGTGACCCCACGAAGGAGATATCGTAGGTGGTGGAGATCGATGCAGCTCCACATTGTCGGATGGTACAATATCCATTAGAGTGCCGACCGAGGTGACGCCAGCGAAAGCACCACGGTGACACGGAGGATATGAGTACGATGTGCGTAATCGAGGACCTATGGCTCGGGTTCGGGAT
Source organism: Asparagus setaceus (assembly GCA_012295165.1). Taxonomy (NCBI): domain Eukaryota; kingdom Viridiplantae; phylum Streptophyta; class Magnoliopsida; order Asparagales; family Asparagaceae; genus Asparagus; species Asparagus setaceus. The sequence goes on along the minus strand of CM022704.1, from coordinate 51,796,020 downwards.
TCTATTGCGGTTCTGAGACGAGGAGAAACATATATATGCAAGACGGTATCGCACACGTTGCATATGCACTTCCTGGAGAGTATCGATGAGATGATACCTACTACATTCAGAGGCCGAAAGCGAGTTCGGAGGTCGATTCGTGGCGGTAGCTATGCGAGGAAGAGATGGAGTCTCTTCACAAGAACGATACATGGGAGCTTGTTGAGCTTCCAAAGGGACGGAGGCAATTGGTTGCAAGTGGATATACACTAAGAAGGAGGGCATTGAAGGCACTCCATTGAGGTTCAAAGCTAGGTTGGTTGTGAAGGGCTATGCACAGGAGAAAGGTATTGATTATAATGAGGTCTTCTCCGTGGTGAAGCATTCGTCGATTCGGATTTTGCTTGCATTGGTGGCACAAGATGGATTGGAATTAGATCAGTTGGATGTGAAGACAGATTTCTTCATGGTGATCTTGATGAAGAAATCTATATGACTCCACCGGGATTCCGAAACAGGAAAGAAAAGTTGGTTGGCAGACTAAAGAAATCGCTATATGGTTTGAAGCAGTGTTCTCGACAGTGGTATAGGCGATTCGATGGTTTTATGCTTGGTCATTCATACACTCGGAGCCAGTTTGATCCTTGCGTATATTTTCGCAAGTTGAAAGGAGGTGCATATATCTATTTGTTATTATATGTCGATGACATGTTGGTTGCCTCTATTTCTAGGTCTGCTATAAATGAATTGAAGTCACAGCTTTCAAAGGAGTTCGAGATGAATGATTTGGGGGAGGCTAAGCGCATTTTGGGGATGGAGATCGGCAGAGACAAGAAGAAGGGTAAAATTTGTTTGACACAGATGGCTTATTTGAAGAAGGTTCTACAGTGATTCCATGTTAGCATGGATACGAAGCCAGTCAGTGTACCATTAGGAGCCCATTTGAAGCTTTCGGTGACCTTTCACCAAGACAGCTTGAAGATCGAGAGTTGATGTCGAAGACTTCATATCGGCCGATTGGAAGCTTGATGTACGCAATGGTATGTAATGAGACCAGATTTGTCACAAGCGGTGAGCATGGTTTCGAGATACATGCACGATCCAGAGTGGGTCATTGGAACGCCGTGAAATGGATTTTGAGGTACATTCGAGGTACGCCAATATTAGTTTGGTTTATGAGCGAGACACTACAGTGGGCGGTTGTGCGTTGGTTATGTTGATTCGGATTATGCCGGGATTTGGATAAACGCCGTCTATGACGGTATGTGTTCACTTTGACCCGCGTCGGTGTGTTAGAGATGCACCTGCAGCCTACTCTGCTGCTTTGTC